>BMAV01024594.1:195539-212607 GCA_019973955.1 Trichonephila inaurata madagascariensis
TGCCGAGAGTACCAGAGCCAAACATACTCAAGGGATCTTATACATGCTACATAATCATATGACATGCATGTCTACTATTTTCGCAAACAGAAAATCTATCGACTCCAGCCTGGATCGAGCCCACAACCATAGGATTACGAAACGGGCATGCTGCCTCTAAGCCAAGTCGACAAAATCATTGAAAACTATAAAATAAAGGAAAATGTCTAATTATTTCCTATTCTAATTTTTCACAAATAAATATGACATCTATAAAATTATTATTATATAAAACTTAGTTCAAGAAATACTTCTTTTTTAACATTATTTTCATAAGTAATATGGTATCATTAAGTAAAAAAAAAAAACTTACGAATTAGTTTTGTTCGAATTGCATGATAAAAATTAAGATAAAGAATTTTATAGAAGATTATAAATAAGATTTTAATTATTTCATAAATTAAGTTAGGAATTCAAGAAAATATCATTTAAAATAGGATATTTCATTTTTTTTAAATAACATATAAATTCCCTCCACCGCAATACAACTGAATTCAATTTTAAAAATAACATAAATTTAAAAAAAATTGTTTCTTATTACAATTATAGGAACCAGCAACAATGACATCCACCAGTTAAGAATAAATAGTGGTTATAAAGACGCATTGTTAACACGGATAGCAGCAATAACAATTAATCTATTTAATGACGGATAGTAGCAATAATAGTTAATTGTTTTGGATATGAATAAAAGCAATTATATTTTAATAACATTCAATCCTGAAAGTAAGATTGTATACTTTTTATTTTTAATAACTTTTCCTTTTGTATTTTCTCATGAAAAAGAATGGGGAAAAAAACTATTTATCGGAGAAATTTATTCTATTCAAAATGAAGTCCTTTTATTTTTATTTTCTATTAGAGTAATCTGTAACAAAAGAAACAACTAATTACTATGAATTAACTGTTTTGGAAAACTTTCGTTGACCCAAAATACGTTGTAAAAATAAGAGATTTATTGTGGGAAGAAAAATAATTAAATGTATTCATTCTAGTATTGTTCGAGGTAAATGGTTATAGACGAAGTTTTGTAAAAGTATGTATGTTTGTTTTCTCTTCTGATGAAAAAAAAGCAAAATTTAATGAATTTTTTTTATTTATCGATACTTTTGAACGCTGTGATTCCTTGATATATTTAATTCCATAAATTCTTCATTGTTAATTATAATGGAAAAAATAATGTTGCTTATTTTATTCCAGAAGAAAAGAAATAAATGTAATTATCATTACCAGCATCTGCAAGAATTGTGTTCAAATTTTTCAATGAATACTTTTTATTTCATTAACAAATTAAACGAAACTTCTTAAAAATAATTTAACATCATGCAGATTTGCTAAAGGGTTTCAAAAAAATATTTTTTTCTGAGTTCTTCTAATTATTTTACAACCAGGTAATTTACAAGACAGACATATAAAAATATGTTAAATAAATCAATAAATTATTTACTATGCATTTAAAAAATCTATTTTAGTGATAAATAAATTAATTTAAAACTGCTGTTCTAATTTTCAAGTTCTGCTTTTTAAATAGAAATAAAACATTATATTCAGTATTAACACTAAACTCACATTTTTTTAAATATTATGTTTATCTTATTTCACAACAGATATCGTGTTCGCAAATCAGTGAAAGAACACTAAATGTAGTTTTATTCATCTATATTCTGATATTAAAGTTCTTTTGAAATTAAGAAACTAAAACAGATCCACAGAAAATATACTTTCTACAGAAAATATTTTTGATGACTTAAATGATACTTAATATCTAATGATAAAAATGTCCTAAGAAACAAAACGTTTTCCACACACAAAGTTTTCAATTTAAAATTTATAATTTTTTTATCATAATTACAGAACAGGAATCGAGAATAATTACATAATACTAGGAACTCATATTAACATGTAATTCATAATTGCAGCTCATATTGTGTTCATGCATGTAATTCACAATTTAAAAAAGTCCTTAATTCAATCAATTTATTTCATATTACTTGGCTTATATTTTCTCCCTAAATATAAAAAAATTTCGCTATGATGTAATAAATTTATTTATTTATCTCACACACGAGAACAATAATAAAAAGGCTGTAAATCCTGTTCAATATTATGATTACAAAGTGGCAAGAAGGTGCAACTTTCAATTAAAATGCAGAGGAATACTTGAAATTGATCTTTTTCCTGCTTACAATATATTGAAAAAAATAGAGCTACATAATACATGTAAATTACAGTTCTACAATTTGAGCAAGGAGTATGAGCAGTTGTATAATTTGTGCAATGAGGGCTAGTCCGCCTTTAAGTGGACAGTGGGTACAACCCCTAGTATTTTTAAAATTTAAAACGCTTTCTGTACGAAATTTAAATTTTGAGAGATTAATTATATTGTTTTAAACTCTTATATTAGTATTATTGAATACTTTTTCTAAATATTCAGCAGAGACTACTCACATTATTATTTCAAAATAAATTTATTTAAAACCAAAAAAATTAGGCATTTTGGTAATAACTACATAAGCTTAACAGCAAAGAATAGATACACATACCATTTCAAAAAAATTTTAGAGTATCAGATTCACGGACTCAAGTAATTGAAGTTCCGTATAATACACCACAATAAACTACAGTCAAAATCATTTCAGTTCCAATAATTATTCTGACTGATGACTACTTTTTATTGAAGTAAATACTAAAATAAATGAATACTAAAATAAATCATTTACACACATAATCCCATAAAGAAATGTTTAAAAGAAAAAGTTTGTTAATTGTTTTTTCGCCATGTATTGTTATTTAATTAAAGTATAGGAGATTTTAAAGAATTTAGGGCCTCATTTTTTCCTGAAGAGACATTTTTACAAAAGTTATTTTAGGAAAATGAAAAAGATCGACCGTTTTTATGTAAGAATGACGCAGAAAAAAGTTTCAAATGTATCCACAAGCGCGTAAAAGAATTTCTTCCAGCAAAAAAATAATAAAAAAAAAAGACATCAAAAGAAATGGACCTTTCTTCGAACAAGTTAAGGCTTTCAGTGTTGAATTAATTAGTGATTATCTTCATCGTGTACTTCTTTGATGTAAGATCCGTTTTTAAGTGGAAACTTTGATTGGTGAACAACAGTCATTACTAAGGATCAACGATGTTCCAACAAAAGAAACTAATTTTTCGGATAATGTTCCTTTATGCTAGTCTGTTTGACAAAATTTATTTAACCAATTGATTGTTAAAAAACAAAAGAATCTGTTCAGATTGAAATCTGCTTCAAAACAATTCTTTGACATTAAATGGTACCATTTGATTCAGACATAATCGGTTTTATATGATTAAAATTTCAAATAAATTAAAAATAGTTGTGTGGCACATCTACATTTATTTCTAATTGAACAGCCAAGTTGATCTAAAGAAAATGTCTATTATTTAACTCCCTAATCTGTCAATTTTTTTTTACCCATTTTTTTAAAGTATCCGACTACGTTCGGAACCGTAATTTAAAAAAAACGCATAAATGGATAATTTTCGTGATATTTAGTGTCACTTAGATTAGAATACATGTATAAAATTGTTTTAAGGACATTTTGACAAAAAAAAATATTTAAATACAATATTTTGGCAAAAAATTAACTTAGAATAACCTTTCTTCAAAATCTCCTTTTGTGAAAAATGCTTCTATTATAATGATATTTTACCTGTATATAGCTCAGACTTCTTTACAGAGGCTCAACTATGATTTTTGAAAAGTTAACATTATTTTCAGAGTTACAACCCATTGAAATAATTATCAGCGTTTTTTTCTTAAGATTTCTCCCCTCTGTTGTGTCGTAAAACAGGAATAAACCCACTTCTAAGTTATATATTTCAAAAATTCTAGTAGAGCCTCTGTACAGAGGTCTGAGCTATATACAAGCAAAATATTATTATATAATAGAAGCATTTTTCACAAAAGGAGAATATTTTGAAAAAGGGTCATTCTATGTTCATTTTTTGTCAAAATATATTGTACTTGAATAATTTTTTTTGTAATACTATTCTTAAAAAATTTTTATGAACATTTTCTGATCTAAGTGGCACTAAATATCATAAATATTATCCATTTATACGCTTTTGCAAAATCGCGGTTCGGAACGTAGTCGGATACCTTAAAAGGTTTATATTTTTTATTATATATAATTAAACATCACACTGAGAGAACAGAATATGAAAATGGAAGAATTTTATTTTAATTTTGAACTTTAAAATTTCACATCATTTTTCATCTTACAATTGTGGAATACAAAATCCTTTTGATGTTTGCTTTTTGTAAGTACACTCTGCGTGATATGAAGAATTTTTCCGCAGAAAATTTTTTATGTTGGTACTTTTTCAAATGGTTGAAGACTCAGTGTGTGTGTGTGTTCCGCTGAATAATGATCTAAATAATCAGCAGACAGTTCTGTATCTCTATGAAAATGTAACTCATCCTTTTACAATAAAGTGTTTTTGTTGCTTGTGTTATCCGTAATTTCAAAAATCGCTGGTCTGAGTGCAAGAGCATTGAATACAGCAGAATACAATTTTAAGGATATGTGGCTGTGTGATATCTATATAAACTAGTACTAAACATTACGCGAAGACGATCGTTTTGGCGTGATTAATAAAGTATTCGCGTTTGGAACGGAAGGTACCCAGATCGAATCTTCCTTCCTCATTGGTGACCCTGGCCGTGCAAAGGAGCCGCACCCTTTACGAGCCGCAGTCGTGGCGCCATCTATCCAAAGCAAAAGTAACCAGGTCGTCAAACATTGACGCAAATAAGCCGTCACTCAACAAAGCCGTCTAACACAAATGTTGCGATTCTCAGGCCGTCACGCACGATGACGCAACTGCCCACATGCTCTCCACGAATATGGTATCGTTCGTTCGCCTATTCACCGAATCACTGGCAGGGGGTATGTGGTGGTGTGATATCTATATAAACTAGTACTAAACATCACTTCTGTCACCGTTATGGTAGTGACTTGGTCTATTAATTATTGTGTCTTTTGTGTTTAAGTTAACACCAGCGGATAATATAATACACAAACACATTTATTAATCTCGAGAACGGCAAAACCCTCTGTGGTTCATAGCCTCGGAGTAACTGCTCGAACTTGAACCAGTAGGGTTGCCAGATACAATATAAAATATATACAATGAAATGCTACAGAGTCAGCCACCACAGATCTAAATACTTGTTTTCATCAAAGAAAAGTTCCTATTTTTACCACAAAGAAAATGCCAGATAAAAAGCATCTCAGTACAATAGTCAGACCGTGCCATACTTTTCAAAACATTAGCAATATATAATAAATACGCACACAAATCAAAGAAATAAATAAAATATCAGTATTTGTACAGCGTATGGGCAAACCGGTTAAAGATTTAACTAAGAAGGAACAAACTAAAATATTTATATACAGTCTTCACAATTATAACAAGATTAAATTTTTTCTAAAATATTTTTAAATAATTCATTTTATATATAAAAGGGAAAATTAAGCAATCAAAATTCAGTTTCTGTCTAAGAAAATGGCACTGCAGATTAAAATATCAAAAATATTTCATCCATTGGTTGTCTTGACATTATTCAAAAATATTGAAGTAATAAAATAAACCGAAATAATTTTAAACAATGTAATTTATATTAGAAAAAATCCAAAGATCTCTTTATGCAGAACACTCTTTTGAATGATTCTATTTTAAATATCAGACATGTAATAGAGCAGGACATAATTGGAAACAACTGTATTTCCGAATAGTCAATGAAATTTGCTGGAGGAAATACTTTCTCTGAGATCTTTAATTAAACTTTGCTTAATGATACCATTTCATCGAGTAAGTGAAGGCCCGAAACTTTGTAATTTGACTTTAAAATATTAAATTCCATCTCGAAGACAAAGTTTAGAAATTAATTTGTCCTTCCTTGGACACTGGTAATTTGTACATGTCAGAATATTCTTATCAGAACTATTTCTAAAAATATTATAATAATCTACAACTAACTCTTCTATGTGGTGCAATTTCCTTCGAAAGTCTATTATAAAAGTTCCAATATTTTAGCCGGAACTCAAAATTTTAATTCTCTCCGAAGGAAAAGTATATATTGTATTACTAGAATTTAAAATATATCCTGTTATCCAATATCAATCATTCTTTATTCTTTAAGACAAATATTAGTACAGGGGAAATAATGAGTAAAAAATATTCTGAAAAGGAAACTTTATTACTGAAAATAAAATATTCTAGAAAGAAACGTATTGATTATATCGTGATTTACTGACGGATTTGTATCAATTTTGTAAGTTTCGTTTTTATTTTATGATTTTATTTTCTTCTACATATCATATTTCTTATACGGGCATGTTAATGTTTTAAAGTTCATACAAATTGTGAATGAAATCAATCAACTGTGAATCTTCTGACTTTTCAATGCAAGCTTACTCTCTAAGAAATTAAAGGGAGAGACAACAGACTAGATATTTGTGGGAGATTAATTAATTTAAAATCCCGTGTAGAAGAAAAGCTATCCTCTCTCTTTATAAATCGCTGACATTGATTGGTCCAATCTAAGTATCGATCAGATTTCGTTGTTGTTTTACCAATTATATCTTTCCCAAAATAATATTTAATGTATTCTGTAAATTTTAAGTAAAAGTTTAATTTTCTTAATATTCTTCAGCTATAATGTGTTTACTGAATTAAACTTCAGCTGTAAATGGGAATATTAAATTAAACTTTAGATGTAAATGTGTTCAATGAATTAAAATGAAGCTGTAAATTTGTTCAATGAATTAAAATGAAGCTGTAAATTTGTTCAATGAATTAAAATGAAGCTGTAAATATGTTTAATGAATTAAAGTAAGATTTAATTATTTATCTATTTCCATTAAAATAATTTTCTGCACCTGGATCTTAAAAAATTAAGCAAAGTAGAATCTACAAATCAAATATCAATATTGGTAGCATTTATATTACACTTCTGTTCTTTTTTCCCTTTATTTTCAATTAAGTAAAATATTTAGTATACACAGCAAAAACATAAAAATTTGCCATAAATGATTTTTCTTTTCGTGTCACTTTTCGGCAACAGTTTATCTTCATACTTATTTCATATATCTTAAGTTTAAAACATATGGCAAAAAATCTTTTCTTGTTAGAATATTTATCTGGTTTAAATTTCTTAAATTAGATATGTACTAAAGTATATATTAAATTAAGGAAAGTGTTCAAATATAATTTTAAGAAATCTTTCAGAAAATTAAATACACGTTCAATGCACAACAAAAGTATAAGTTAACATAATTTAAGGTACGAATTATGGTAAATTATTCTTACTTGAATTAAAATCAGTGTATAAGGGCAAGATATTTAAATACTTTCTTCCTCATGGTCATTTTCAATCATTTTTCTCTTCCCACAATACATTACCCAGGAAGAAGAAACACCCATGAAATTATGCCGGTTATTCAAGATGTGCTAAAGTTTGGTTAATTTACATATTAATGATATGATACGTAGATAAATAGCAGGCAAACATAAACGACGCTTATGAATTACAGACCTTCAAAAATACAGCTAATTGCTCTCAGGTACACTAATCAGGGCAATATTTAGGCAGAAAATTGTCCCGATACGTAGGGTAATTTTAATCTCTCGAGGTCGAATTAGGCTTTTATTTCAGGTTAATGGCCCAATATCCATGGAAGACTAACAGAAAGACGTTTATTTAATGAATCCTATGAAGAAGGCACGATATGTCGCGTGTCAATACAGGAACTTCTCATCTTAAAACTCCTAATTTAACTCTGGTTTAGATTGATCACAATGTGAAAATAGTTCCTGTGCGCCGAATAAAATATGAAATGAAAGCTCTTGGCCTATTTTTAGAATCAACGTTTGCATGTAAAACTGGGAAGAGTGTTTTGTAATTTGTTACATAGCGCGTAAATGTGAACTTTCTGAAATCCCTGGCCTCTGCTGACATTATTAATGCTTGTTGAGAAAATTATACTGTTTTTGGGAGACTGTGTATTTTTTAAACCGGAAAATTGATCTTAACTTTTGTCTTTGCTTGGCCATTTATTATACATATACAGCAGATTTTTTTTTTATGGTTTTCTTTCAGAAAGATTAATGACAGTTTAACTAAGATTTGTGTACTGGATATTAAGAAATGTTCCCTAATCATTTTATGCAAATTGTCCACAAAGTCATTATCAGAAAATGTTAGCAACGTTTTGTGGTTTGAATAACAAACTTTATTCTTTTTTTAAGAATCTGTAAAAGAAATGGGGTATTTTAGTGTGAAAAAAATTGACTTTGATTCAAAGAGAAGCTTAGTATTGCCATATAATGAAAACATATTTTACTGTGTAAAAATTTTTCATTATAGAAAATTTTGACTAATTAAAAATACAAATTCTATTTCAATTTCTCCAGTTCTGAACTTAATCAACAATAGCAAACTGGAATAACTACAGTAATTACAGTAAATATCAATAATACACATTATTAATTTGTATGGTTAAAAATATTTATTCATAATTATTTCAATTAAAAAACAAGAAGCCTTAATAACTCATTATATATAAATGCATAGAGCTCAAAAACCTTTTGTTTTCATTCCAAAAAAAAAAAAAAAAAAAAAAATATTTTTTTTATAAAAAACTTCTCTAAAGCTTATTTGATATAGTGGAAAACTTTTTTAACATTTAATCCTATTACGTTTTTGAATTTTATCTCAAGTACCGTAAAATGTTTCTTAAATTAAATACATTAAACCTTTATGCAAAGATAGTGTTTCTACGGAATTATGTTCCAAAAATTATCTAAATATTGAAAAAGTTAAATTAACTAAAATACAAAGTTAGCTGTAGATCCAATTTTTTTTCGAAGTTGTATCAGGAGCACTCTAACCGACCAGGTTTTTCTTAGAAACCCTTGCTGTCTGGGAAGTGTTAGAATGCGAAACACATGAAGCAATACTGTTTACAACTACAGTTTGTGTTCTCAGCACGTAGTAGAAAGTTTTATTATTGCACCATTGGCGAGTTTTCTCCGCGCCTTTTCTTCACATTTTAGCGATTCTTCTAAATTCTGGAAATATATCACTAGCACTGGAAAACCGTGTGATAGTTGAACTTAGTGTAAGCCTACAATTAAATTCTTAGCTTACTTTTATATATACTGAAGAATTTTCACGTAGCATTCTTCTACAAATAATTTCATCGAAAGAAACAGGTGTGTGATATCTTATTTTAACAAGTTATTTATTTATTTATTTTTGAATTCCTTGTAAAACAGAAGCAATTGAAAAGTATGAGGAATTTTATTTTGATGCATTTCTACTATTAAAGTAATTCTCGTATGAAGGGAATTTTTTATAGAGTAATGCAGCTCATAAATTCTTTCTTAAATATTTTTTTAAGGAGAGAAGCTCTTTTGCTCTTAAAATACGCTCAGAACTCAGAATGAAATTCTTCTCTTTGCATTTTATTATTCATATGATGTGTATTTCCCTTAAATTTTTTTTCTTATTCCAGTCTTGGCTAACGTGAAATAAATGTATTCTTGAGCCCTAGTGAAATATATTATTCTTGGCAAAAGAAAAATGGAAAAAAAGATATTATCACAGAAAAAGTTTATCTATTCTATGAGAACCGGATTCTAATCAGTCGAGAAGATATTAAAATAGTTTTATTGAATTATTAATAGGGTTCAGATTCTCTAAGAACCTCAATAAATTTTGAAATTCTTTATTTTAAGCAATCACCTTTTTTTAATACTTGTTTAATAAATTTTGAGTTACTAAATACGAGTCTCAGATTATTTCGTAATGAGTTTGTATATTGAATTAGTGATTTTTTGCGGAAATAATTACAACTAGAAAATAAAAAGGCCAATTTGAAGTCTACAGTACGTATAAGTGATAGTGAGTAAAAGGACATAGTTTTTAACCTATACCTAGCATGGTATTTTTTTTTCGTTGATATTATTACATTCTTATTCTCAATAAAATTATTAGTCTCGGTTAAGTATAAAGGATTAAATGAAAAGCAATTTACATATAATATTGTTAAAAGCAGTATTATACACATGAAGATTAAAATTTCATTTAAATGGCATTGTTTATTTATTTATAGAATAAAATATTTAAGATGAATGTAATACAAATTTACAGTCTTAAGATCATCTTCCGCTACCAAAAGTTACGAAGAACAACTATACAAGGAATGCATACAAATAAAAAATAACTATTTTATGCAGTGCTTCTCAAAGTTTCAATATTCGCGACCCAATATTCAATCATAATTTACATCGCACCCCCCTCATACAATAAAAATGTATTGAATTCAATAATACTATGCTTTGAGGCTAAAGCTTCAATATGACTTTAACATCTAAAGTACCACTGGCGTATATAAACTTCTCGCGCAGCCAAAGCGTTAATTTCCCCGGACGTATATATACTTCTTTCCTATCTTTTCTGTGCACTGATATCCACAGAATTATTCCGAAGGCTTTGGAATGCAATAAAAGGACCTTGACGAAGGATTTACTTATTTCAGATTATTTGCTTCTTTATTCCTTACTCCCCTCCCCCAATACTTCGCATACTTGCGCCTAAGTGGGAAACGGTTGGCATTTGGAAGCGAATCGCGTAACTTTTAATCGGCAGTTAAGGGATTCATTATAAACGGTACAAATTATCAAGATAAGAGTTAATTTTTGTATATAATTTTATATATGACAAGCTCATGAGGTCACTGGTAATTATTAAGCTTGTTCTTAACTTTGTACTGTTAAATTAACTATAAAATACATTGTGTAGCACTGATACATTTATAAGTGTAATATATCAGTGAAAATGTGTATTTTTTATATTATGTGTCAGAATGTATTTATTAATTTACCTAAGGTAAGCAAACAAATTTAATTAAATAAAATTTTGTTTTTGACTTTTCAATATGCTCGCGCCCCCCTCGTAGAGTTGTCATGCCCCCCAAGAGGGCACTCCCCACAGTTTGAGAAACGCTGGTTTTATGTATCTATACTATAAAAATTATTAACAACTATTTTGTTTATTTTTATACACAAAAATGAAATAAAAATCTGTGATTTTTTAATAAGAATCTCCAAGCGCACGAAAACCGAATAATCTGAACTTTAAAAAAAAATGAATAAGATAAAATAAATCGAGATGTAATTTTTCTCTTGAAATGCTTAATTTTAACAAATTTTATGCTGCCAATGATTAAAAGTTTTTTCAAAATAGAAATATCACTGTATTAGAATTTAGAGGATGAAAAATAACTCAAAATTCCTCTTCCCAGGAGTTACCGCTGTGTTAAACTTCATATTTGACGTAGCTTAGTGAACTAGATTATTGGGTGATCATTAAAATTAGCAGTGTGTAAGATGTTCAATGGTAGCACATTCTATAAATCTCTTCTACTATTGTCTTTCATGATCCATCATTCTCTCTGTTCACTCACGTTCTCCTCGTCGTTCGGTTTTGTCTCCTATCGAGTATTTGTAGGACCACATAGAACAGCAGTTTCGTAACCCCATAGTCATGAGAGGAATCTGAAGTGTTTCAACCACACACGTTGACCATTTGTCGCAAGATAGCTCACAATAGCTTATCATTACCTATCATACTGTATTATAATATGAATCACAGGAAGATATACCTTTGCATATAAAAAGGTCCAAAACGATATTTATATTTCATATGAATCATTTACAATTTATATATTTACATGACGTCATTGTAAATATATGCTATTTTTAGTTGAATTTAACACCTTATCCTTTCAGTATAATTATTTTTTCTACAAATGACAAAAATAAGAATAGCTTTTGTGAATTGTACATCATAGAAATCTCATATGTAAGTTTTTATTATGATGCAATTGTGATGACGTGATTGTTAAGTACAACAATTTAATTCATTAACGAGAAACGCAACTTTCAGCTAGAAATCAAGGTACTTTTACCTAAATGATTCACATAAATAATTAAATTTACCAGTTCAGAGATAATTTTTTTAAAAGAAATAAGGGATATACTTTTCTATCTGCATTCTGTTTGTTAATTGAACGGTTATAAATGCAACTCTTTAATTAGATAGGTAGTTGCTATTAAATAATTTTTGATGTGTAACATCTTTCCTCTCGGTTGCTGGTTTTTGTGGGAGCGATTTCATGAAAAGGGACGGATGTGTGTAACAGAATGTGACGTAAGCTCGCTCTACTTGATTTGACCAATGAGAGCGCGTGGCTGTGTCTTTTCGGTACCCTCGCATGGGGGTCCAACTCTAGTAGCCATCAAGCACTCGAGTGCTTGACTCTAAATCTGTTAGTCACTATATTGGGGGACATAATTGAGGCAGAATGCTTATTTGAAAATGGACAAACAGTGATTTCGGTGGTCGTATACATTTCTTCGAATTAAACGGTTAAAACAAATTAAAGATTTCCTGAATTTTGTACTTTTACCATATAACGAAGGTGGTTCTGCTCTTTTACAAAAATTATCATTCGCTTCCCCTGATTTTGAGTGGTGATTTTAACTTTAACTTCAGTTTGCCAAAAGTTGAGCCGCTCATAGCTTTTATGAATGAGCTCAAGCTCAAAATGAACACAAATCAAAATGTTTCGACTGCTAACAGTGGTACTGTTATTGACGCTGTTTTTCAACGTTTTTTAAATACTTTGAAATCACAAGTATATGTGTCATATTTTATTTATCATAAGTGTATTGTCTCCGCTCGTCCCCAAATTGAACAAAAATAATTATTTTTGATAAAATATTGCATTACTCCTGTTGTTAATTAAATACAATTTTCATTAAAGATTATTCGATAGAAAATTATTTCCGATCATACCGGCGCGCGCGATTTTTTTTTCAGGAAAAAAAGTTAATATTGCGTATTTACCACGATAACATGTCAGATATTACACATCATATGCGACTACTGTAAGACTCGTTTTTTTTTACGCGTTAACTTATGTTAAGCGAAAATCCCAAATGAGAAAAATGATGAGTTCTTTCCTTAAAAATTATTTATCTATAATCATTACGCTATAAATTTATTTATAGCTTAATTGTAAGAGACTTTTACAATCGTCCTTATTTTATTTTCCAATAAAAATTTAAAGGTACCTTGTATGTTACTTTCTATATGCTTATAACGAGATATGGGATTTTCAATACATCCTCAGACAAAATTTTTGACTGAGAAAAATATCTGTGTTTTTACATTATTTGCATTAGTAAAAAAATATATTTAAGAGTAAAAACATAAAACATGGTAGAGCAGAGTCTATTGAAAGGAAAGGGGGATACACACATACACAAAACACTCTTTAACAGTTTCTTTTTTTTTTTTTTAAGTCGGAAAAGTTTTCGTCTTTCCCAAAATCGGAGTTTGATAATTCCCCAGGTGCTTGGAAAATGCTTTTACATGTTCTCCAGAGTTTATTTCAGATCACAAGAGCAGTCTCTAAGGATATTTTTTTAGCATGTTTGCACACATTTTTTCGGTGAAATGGTACTTCAGATATCTACTTTTTTTCTCTCATTTTTAACACTTTTTTTGTTGCAGTTTCTTTTTTTTCTTTTTATGCTATCAACAACCCAATGAAAGTAAGTGATGTCTTAACAATATTTTTTTATATATTAATGTGGGGAGGTAAATTATACTAACGAAAATGACAAATATTTGCTTTCTCAATAATCGTATTAAACTTAAAGACTAAAACAATTTTTTTCTCAGAGTAGGAATTTAAAAGGTTTCAGTTAAGTCAGTGTAACTAATATAGTTATTATTTCACTTGTTCTATTACTATTTGCAAATGTACATTTCTATTACCATAAAGATTATAATTTAAAACTTTTGATTACTGATTATCTTTAAATTGTGTTTGCATAATGTTAAAGACTAGGATTGGAAAATGAAATATTTTTTATGTTAAGAAAAAGCTACAGTAACTATATCATTTCTTTAAAATACGCGGAACAAATTTTAACTTACTACGAATTTCTGTTTAAATCAATCCTCAGTGAAATAGGACTCATAGTTGTTTTCCAAAACGTTGATGACAAATGGACTGTTTAAATTTTGAATATTGAAGTGAAAAATTGTGTGTTATCCCTTAAATTTTACTTAATTCAAAAAAATTAATATGGCAAATTAATTTATCTATACCATAACAGTAGAAATTATATTTTTATATTAGAATAATATTTTTACTTAAAAAAGTTCCAGTCCTACGTTTATATATGTTTAGTGCTATACTAAATATTTAACTTTGAGCAAGAATTAATTTTTATAAGATTAATATTCGAAATTTTAAGTACAACTAATTTTTTTGCCAAGTTACATTGTTCTATTTTTTCATTTTAACTAACCAAAGGCTATGAAGAAATACAAAAACTTAAAATACCGTGTGTTAAATTTGAAATATTGTATATACCTAAGATATTTTAATTAATTTCCTGTTAACTTAAAAAGTTATCAGCATATAATTAAGATGCTTGATTTCGAAATTTGATCTACTTTATCACTTAGATAAATTTATTGAAAATATCAAAATAATTTCTTTTGTGATATAGTGCTTGAGTTATCAGTCTATATTGTATTTGTTAAAAAAAGGGAGTATTCATTCAAAAGTTTGTGTTTATTCGTTTTCTTAGTAACATATTTGAAAATCAATTTTGTTAAAAGTTACAAATTTTGTTGTGTTTCTAATGCCACTTGGCTGACGGTGTCAGATCGAGGCCCACGAAATTCATCTTGGCAAAGAGCTACATATTTATATCTATCATTAGCCACAATACAGGTGAAAGAACAATTTGTCTCTGTTCCACCCCAATTTTGAGTGAGAATACTCTGGGAGGGTGGTCAGGTATCTCCTATCTATTGTCCCTTAACCACACAAGACTACTTGCAGCTCGACGAATATTTAGAGTCCTCCCATACGCGGCACGCAGGTATTATACATTTACAAACATTAATGTCTTTTCCGGGATTGGAACCCAGGATCAACTTCATTACAGTCAGTGTCACTAACCACTATACCGGAAGGGTGGCAAAAGTTACTTATTATAACACTAAGAAATTATTTTTTATTTCATCAATTTGAATTTTTTCGCTTAATTGATTGGTTAATTATTAACGTAGTACTACGAAGTTACACTCGCTTAATGGGCATGGACCTCCTAATATTAAAACATGGTGAAGTAATGACATCAGGACTCGAACCCATGACATGACAGAAATAATGTCGACCATGATTTTGAGCTTGCAAACACTCGACTATTTTGCCGTCCCTTTAGTTACTTAAATTATAAACCAATATTTTCGGTTTAAAAATCAAAATTTTATATCTTGTGATCAAAACACGTCCTGTACTTATAAATAAAACGATGTTGATGAAAGTAATGATTGAAATTATCCATTACAGACAGTTTGCAAAAAATATTTCCTGTTAAAGCAGTAACTTTAAAAAACATTGTTAATTTTATAATTTTTTTCCTAAGTCATACAATATTATTTGTGAGTTTAAAAAACGGTCAATCACTCTTGTGATACAAATGATATACATATCTTTCACACTTCATTGAAATATGTCACGTCAGAATTATTACAATGCTTTTTAAATTTCGTACTCTGAGAGTTTACGATCAATCATTGTCGGTTTTGGGGGTGCTGAAAATTTCAGAGTTAATGGTATATTATTATCTCAAAATAAAGAATCGAGTGTTTCTTTAAAAATATGGTGCTTTTGGAAAGTACATGTCAAAAAAGTTTATGAAAACAGTTGTTAAATGCATTCGTAATATTTTGGGTTTTCTTTAAATTATGGAGTTGCAACAACACTATTTTATTTTTCTTACTTTTATAGAACGGATAGTAACATTTTACGTTAAATTTTATTTTACTTGCTAAGTTTTTTTTTTTAAATAATACAAAAACGGCATTCATTCTTGTCTCATATGCATACACCTTAAATATTTTCATAATATAAAATATAAGAAAATATTTAAGTGTTTTAAATTCCCTTCCATTATATAAGTTAAGTACCTAGAAAGCATTTTGCTCTATTTTCTACGTAATATTTAGAATCTATGTGGAAGGAAATCTTTTGAATGCTATCATTTTGCTAATGCTAATTATTTTGGAAAAGAATATATGTAAAGGTGTAAAATGCTATAATGACAAACAATTGATTTATATATATATATATATATACGTATCCGATTTATGTGAAACAAGGAAAATATGTTTCATTGAATCTAATGTATAATAATGTAACAAAGAATAATTATTTTGGGAGGAGGAAATAGGTATTAGAAAATATGCGTACGTTTATAAATATTTGTTAAGGTGCGTTTTTATTTCTTTTATAACATTCAGAAATGTGTGTGTGGTTATTATTTTCTCCATCCTAAATTACAAATTTAATGACAAATGTGTTATTGTTAAAATGTTTGTCGAGTAGTAAGCTATAATAAAATGATTCGAACAGTTGCAACATTAACTGGTACTTAATTACCATGAGCCATTATAAAGTTTGTCTGTAAATTTTATTCTGTTTCATAATAACTTTTTTAGTTATACTATTATCAGTTTTAAAGTTATGTTTTTTTAGTTGATTATAATATTATTATACCTGAAAATTCTTCAAATGCTTCCAGAGGTAAACTATATTTCATAGTTATCCTAGAAATGAAACACATTCTATATCTTTTTTTAATTGATTTCTGAAATCTATATTTATATCAGTAATCTCATAAGTCTATAACCTGTCTCTTTTTTCATATAACATCACTTAATTATTAAGTTCTACCAGATTGAAATCCCCTGTAATTACATGTTCGTGATGTCGTCAACAAATTTTTTTATATTCATTTCATTTAAAACCTTGCAAATTCTGTGGTTTTATTATATTTAAAAGCCTTTTTAATTATAGTACTTTTAATTGAATATACACTCAGGGACAAAAAAAA
>BMAV01024594.1:236282-277126 GCA_019973955.1 Trichonephila inaurata madagascariensis
GTCATGTAAAAAATGCTTTATTTTAAAATATTTACAGTAATTTTATATAAATAATTTATATATATCATTAATAGTACTTATATATATATATTTCCTTTAAGTTTACCCCTTAAAAATACTATCTGAAAAAGTATTGTACAATGTTTAAAAGCAAATGTACGATAATTTGAAACAGAGCATAATTGCTTACAGATTCAGAAATATTTTTAGCCGTATTATTTTTCTTTCTCTCTCTATATATATATCTAAAGTTTTTCACGTAATGCTATTATAAATTTATTTATACATAAGGTATAGTTAGAAAAAATGGGTCGTAAATGCTGAATTTAACTGAAGAGAATCATCAAGAATGAGCTTTGCGAAAAAAAGAATAAATGAAATAAGTGTTCGAAATACAGAAATTTTTAAAGAAGAGATTAGTTAAAAATTTGCACCCTGAATAGCTAGAGAAAAACGTTGAACTAGACTGCATGAATTAGAACTAAATAATAAATGTAAATTATAGTTTAACAATTTGAGCATTGAGTATAATCAATTGTACAATTTGTACCGTGGTGATTGGTCCACGGTTAGGCAGACAAGGGATACCTTCTCCCCTAGTCATTATTATTAATAGAAGTTGTAATAATATTTATTAATATTCCTTAGTATTCTTTTTAATACTAGTTAATAGAGTATGTTCACTATACAGAATTTTCTTCTTTAGCAAAAAAGAAAAAAAAAACCACTTCATACAATATGTTAGCAAGCACATTATTGCTATGAATGTTTTAAGAGAATGAATAAAAACTAAATATTTTTGCAATATATAAACAATGATAAAGAAAAAATTTCCCTAGACATTTTTCCCAAAAAATTCCCTCGTACTCCAAACTAATTCTGAAAAATAATTCACAGAATTTATTTCAACCTGGTGTGCCTAAAAAATAATAAGTGGTTTATTTTTAGAAATGAATATCAAACTATCAATTTCAAAAGTTCTTTTCAAAAAGGCTAGAACTCTTGTATGCGTTTTGAAACGACATTATGCAACTTATGAAAGCAAACGGAAGAAACAGTATGTATCTAATGATATCCAAATGATTGGTGTCGGAAACATCTCTTTATTTAAATGACTCAACTTCATGAATTCTCCTCTCCAATCTTATTTAACACCTAGTACACAGACCAAAGTCTTTCTCCCAAAAATGTCACCAACAGAAAAAAATTTTAAACACTCATCTTGCAAAAATGTGCTCTTTCTCCTGACATGTACAACACTACAAGGAACAACTCTCTTATAAAAGGAACAAAAATAAATACCAATCATTTTAATTAGGCTCGTAAAGTCTTTGTGTGGTTTTCTTCAACCATCTAATGACGTCATACTCTTATATCATGTCATTAGTTCTCTGCTTTGCGACAAATGAAAACTATATTCACAAAGAGCTTTGAATAGAAACGAGGTAAGATTCACTTCATAAAATATCTCATTAGTGTGAATTTTCACGGACGAACAAACGCGGGCTTGTGTGTTTTTATTCAAGTAATTTTTTTTCTCTTCCCCAGAATTTGATTTAAAACTACCTAATTTTTCCTTTGAACACAGAACAAAAAAAATTTTTTTAGCTACTTTTGCAAAGTTATTTCCCTACTCTTATGAATTTCTTCATTTTTATCTTAATCAAAAAATAAAACAAAAACTGTAGTTCTGGAAAAAGAAAAAGATAGAAAAATATTTTAAAAAGAAGTGAAATCAAGGGTGTACCTGAGAAAAAGATGTTGACGAAGGATGAATGGTTATTTTTTTTCTCTTAAGAAAAAAAGAGAGACAGGGAATTAAACAAACAGAATGCAACTTGCAATATTATAAGCTCATCGCACTGTATTTATTTAAAAATTTTAAAACAAAGAACAGTTGATTTCGCTCTTCTAGTCTTATTCAAAACTTTCAAACAAGAATCTTAAATAAACAATGCAGTCTTATAGAACGCAGAAGTGAAAGAAAATTATATGAGATAATTTTTTCTCCACGAGACAAAAAATAAATAAATAAATTATTTCTTATTTTCTGAAAAAAAGCTAATCAATCTTCGTTCTACACGTTATTTTTTACATTTTTATCTGATGAAAATATCAGGAAAATAAACAAATTACAGATATATATCTAATAAAAAATAAAAATGTGGCAAACCTAGCGGTTTATTCACAATTTAGAACTCCATTGTGGAAGAATATTATTACCGATCACATTCCATTTGAATGCAGGATACCACCAGTACAGGAAATTTATGGATTGCGATGCTCATTTCATCTTACGAGCGTAGCAAACTGGAAGTGCTTCTATAAACAGTCCAATATTTAGCTCCATGCTTTCCTGTGCTAAAGAATATCGAAATTAGATAATCAGCAATTTAGGCATTGGTGTTTTCCTGTAGCTATAAATTCCAATTTTAACTTCATGTCACCGACTGGAAATTTTGTCAACTTCAAGAAGCCATTAATACTATAAAATAGTGTAAACGAGTTTTAGTTGGGGCTTGTAGCTAGATATTGATACAGAAATGTTAAATACGAATAAGGAAATGTTGCCATCGATTGATTGTTTTGGCGATGCTTGATAAATGCCTAAATAAATCTTGAAGATTAATGAAATAAGTAACTGCTAGAGTTGAATTCTTACATTCATGTATACTGGAGCTACAAACTAAAAGAATTTTTAGATTTTGTCGATTGTCTCTAGAACTACTGGATAGATTTCAATAAAATTTGGTATGTATATATGAAAAGTACGACGAGAATATATTGGAGAGAGCCAGGGATTTATCTACCCCCCCCCCATCCAATGTCCAAGAAATCGACTATTGCAACAGAGGAAGCTTGATGGTTTGGGCAAGCATCTGTCTGAATGGCCGCACACACCGCTATGTCTTTGCAACAGATATTGTGACTGCTGTAAGGTATAGCGATGAGGTCTTGGAGCCCTGTGTTTGCCTTTTCACTGGTGCAGTTGACATTGATTTTATTTTAATGGATGACAACTCGAGGAACACAGAGCTCATCTGGTCAATGAATTTCTAAAAAGTGAGGATATTCGCCGAATGGATTGGCCAGTTAGATCTCCTGACCTCATCCGTATAGAGCATGCCTGAGACGTTCTGGTTGGGGCAATTGCAACTTGTAAACCTCCTCCGAGAAGCATCCAAAGTCTGAAAACAGAGTTACTGAACGAGTGGGATATTAATCGCAAGAGGAACTCATAAATTCCCTTATGTCCGATATAAAATCATGGTGTGTGGCCTGTATCTGGAAGAGGGTGTCATATCTCCTATTAACCAATTTTTATTTATTTATTTAATTTACTATATTCTGCAACTGCTGTTTCATGCATGTGTATTTTAACTGTTGAATGATTATTTTTTTTCATTATATCAGCCCTCTATGTACATACCAAATTTTATTGAAATCTGTCCAGTAGCCCTAGACGTAATCGACAAAATCTAAAAATTCTCTTGGTGTTAAACACCAGTTAAAATCTAAATTAAATGTCTAAAGAAATTAAAGTTTGCCTGTTATTAAAATTATTTTTATTCCTTAGTGCTTATTACAGTATATTTCTGCGTAAAAGTCGAGAATTTCTGAAACCTTTTTCAACTTCAAAATAAGGGGGTTGTATTCTTATGTACACAGATCCACTAAACTCGGAAAAAATGCAATATAGGAAAAAGTTTTTTAGTGTTTTTCGTTATCCATGTGCAAGCGATTTTAATCACTTTACTCTTTGGATGTTTTGAAAAGAACTTTTATTCTAAGAGAAAAAAAATGGTTCTTAAATCTTTCAAAGTTAATGTCAAAGTCTGAGTTTCCGAATAGTTCGTAAAAATTACATTCTCTCATTGGGATGTCCGACTGCACACGATGCTCAAGTAGCGAGGTTTTACTCCAGAGCATTAAACATAGGTTGACGATCACGTGTCGTATATAAATTTCTCTGCCAGCACATTTGAAAAAGAATGACGAAAGAAGTAAGGTTAGAACAGACAGAGTATAAAATAACAAATGAATGGAAAAAATATGTATTAGCTTCTAATAGGGTTATCAGAATTAAGGCTATTATCGTTCGCATCTAGTATTTTTACTGCGCAGCAATTTGATTGTAAAATAATTCACTTGTTTCACCTGCTTCATATCATTTTCGTCCTCATGGCGACATATTTGAATTTGATTTATATACGGGTTTTGAATTTTGGGTAAATTTTTGAAGAAAAAATGCAAGCATCGGCTTGTATTCGAAAGTATTCAGTATTTCATGGCTTTGAAGGTGCTCCATTTCATAATGAAATGTTCTAGTGTGACTTTTAATCACTGTTCTTATGATTCTGAGTTCATCTTTGAAATACACAACCACTGAACAAAAGAACATAGTTAGACATATATTTGCAACTCTCTACAGTATCAACTACATTGTAGGTAGTTTGCTGACATGATCAACAATATCTAATATGATATGGGATAAGAAAACCTTATTCACACTTCAGCATCCATTTTCGTAGTATGCAGTTCTTTTGTTTTAAGTTTAATGCACTAACTCATACTGTGACGAAATTAGGTTATGAAGTTTACCGTAAAATTAGGTAATTAAAATTATTAGTATATTTCTCTCATCTTTCTCTTTTAAAACAATTTTTTTAAATTTTTTCCCTTCTTATATAATTAACACTTTAACAAAGGATGGTTTTTAGAAGTCACTGTAATGTACTAAACTTTATAAAACAATTTTTGTACGAAATATGCAAAATGTCTGTACTAAAATGTTACATGATTTTAATATGATTTTATAAAATGCATTCTTTTAAAACAAATCTTTTTCATTAAAATTAGATAAATATTCTCAAAATCAAACAATACAATTTAATTTTTTTCAATACATTTCATTACAATTTTTCAGTTAAAAAACACAAATTTAAAATCATATTATTCATATATATATGAATATTTATCAAATTTTATGTAATTAATGTTGTATTTCTAATTTGAAGAAATTGAAAAGCAGCAACAGGAACTCCAATTCTCTTTTACAGTAACTAAAATTTCAAAATAATGTTTTTCCATTTTTATCAGCTTGTTGCAATGAATCACTCCATTTAACAATCTAATCATTAGCATGAAACTTTTCTGAGATCGATATGAAAAATGTAATTTTGGGGCTAAGAGATATAGATTTAAATCACGCTTACCCCTCCCCTTCAAAATGCATTAAAAATCGATTAAAGAAAAACTTCAAAAATAACAGTTTACATTAGTCAAACTCACTATGAAAACACAAAATTTGTATTTTTACGTTTTTATCAAAAGAGCAATTTAAGGAAGACTTCACTGAATTAATTTCTGAATTTCTGAATTTTTTTTAACCAATATAAGTGTAATAACTCAGTTAATTTATAAAAAAATATTTTAAGGAACTAAAAACACAAGCATTATTTTAATACTACATATTAAAATTTAAAATCAAACTTAACATTTTACAAGTAGAATGTTCAGACATTCCAAAACTTAATTCCTGAAGTAACAGCAATATTCAAATGCATGCAGAGATACGTTAATTTTTTTTAATGATCAATAATTTTAGTCAGGAAATTATTTCATTTTTAAGCAGATACTTGAATGTAATTTTGTATTTTTTTGTCTTAAATAATGCTTGCTGACAATAGCGTTGACAGACCTTTCTTAAGAGGGTACATTCCAAAATGCACGCAGGGCCAAGGAGTAATCTCTACAGTAAAAATGTAAAAACTGTTGATCTTTGGACTGGGGGAGGGGGTTGAGCCCTCAAAACGTACCTTTGTGTACGATACTCTCTACTGATATTTAGAAAATGTAGTAAATATCATTCTGTAGTCCAGTGAGAGAGTTCAACATTTTATTGATCGTAATTTGGGTGCCGTAGTTGGTTTGTCTTTGGTCTTCTGTATCTAAGGTTGCGGGTTCGACCCCGGCCCAAGTTGGTGGATTTTCCTGATGCAGAAAATCGTCAGCGGCCATGTCGTATCATCATATGGCATGAAAAAGATCCTTTGAATGTCCGTTTGGCTTGAATGCTCTCGGCAAAAATTAAACTCCTAAGTACAAATTTCGCGTTAGTAGAGCTCAGTGCCTCCCTGTGGGGAAGAAACTGGGCGTCAAAATTACTTACGGTAATTGGTATCGCATAAATGGTCCAGCTCTAAAAAGTGATACAAGCCCCTGGGGAAGGTACTAGATCTACAAAGGTAGAAATACCAATACGCATCCCCATTAAAGAAAAAAAATTTTATCTTGCTTTTTAGTGAGAAATTAATACTGTAAAGAAAGACTATTTCAAAGTACTACTTACTTCTAGCCGCCCATCCTATATAGTGTTTAATGACGCTGACTGCGGTGCCGTAGGGCTTAGATTCAAATCCCGGAGAAGGCATGGATGTTTGTAATGTATAGTGCCCATAGTCATATAGAGTAATGTCAGTTCCCCATAGTAAATCAAGTAGACAATACTGAAGACTTAGACCATATTGGTTCCAAGTGGGTACGTTATGCTATGGTCAAAAGTTACCAGGTGCTCAACATAAGAGTACTGATGGACATTTTGGTAAATGCCAACATTCATAACTATTCTTGCTCGACGCAAACTGTATTGTAACATTTTTCGTTTATAGAGTGATTCACTGGCTAAAAAAATAGTATTGAGCGGTAAGCGCGTTTTGTTTATAATATAAAACAAATATTTATACTAGAATAATGCATATGTAACATGTTTCCATGCAGAACAATCATAAAATGCAATAAATAAAAATTTTTAATAATATTTTATTAATCACTTCCCGATCACACTCATTTTTAAGATTAAGAGCCATATATATTTTCAACTCGTCATAAAAATTAATGCAATAGAGGGTTAAAATATATATCTTGAACCTCCAATTGCTTAAAAAACATACTTATTTTTTAATTTTTAATAGAAAGAAAGAGCTGTTGTTCACGAATAATGAAAAAAATGTGATAGATATTCCTTTTTTTAAGTTCAGTATCTGAGAAAATTTTGCTGTGTTATATTTAAAAAGTTCGTACACGGATTTGTTGTGCTATGCTTACTTTTTTCATGTCTCAAAATAGTTTCCGTTGCATTTTTCTTTGAAGTATAACAATCAGGAGAATAGAAAAAGTTCCCTCCTTTTTTTTCGGCCTCTTTTGTCTAAACGCATCGCTGACTGTATTGCTTTCTGAAGTCCATTTATAAACATAAAACAAGTTTCTTTAATGGATTCTGTACTCCTTGTTTCATTTTCATTCCCTCCTGATCACAAACGATTAATCATTCAGCTGTATTTTCTGATAAATTTAAGAAAAATATATAAACATACTCGACTAGGAAGCCTGCAGTTGGAATTTCTGTTTGTTTTGTTTCTCGCTCTTTTCCCAAGTTAGTATTGAGTGCTTATAATGTCGCTTTTCCCGTCATTTTGGGATAAAAAGATTCTAAATATCTGTGTGGTTAGTAAACATTGTTTCAAATAACTTGCACTACATTAGCATACACAGATTCTATGTACTTTCCAAATTATAAGGTTTTCTCTGCAAAGTAGGAGATTATAAGAATTAATTTATAAGTCTTTAAAGTTAAATACATTACCTTCTATTGCTTTAATGGAAGATTAGGGGAAAAAATGACACAATTTATGAAAGGATTCTCTATTCAGAATAATTTTTTAAATTCTTAATTCTTAGAGGCAATTAATTAATGAAATTTAATTTTTTTTGGACATCGGTAACATTTCTTAAATGATAATAAGAAATAATCATGACTTTTATATACGAGTATAAAAAATAGCCTATGAATTTCTTTTCTTCTTAAATCAGTTTTTGGTTCTTTAGTTCGAGCAGTTCATATTTTTTGCAACTTATGTAATACAGTACGTGGCATTGGAAATATAACAAACACTATAAGCAATTGGTAAGAAAATTACTCACATTTCAGGATAGGCGCATTTCAACAAGTAATAAAAATAATGAAATGTGCAACTCTCCAACACTCGCTGAGTTGGATATAATGGATGGAACTTGGAATGGGCAATAACCGCTCTTTTATTCTGCCATCAAAATAATTGTTGAACTTTTTTTCCTCATCTCAGAGGATACATGTAACAGGAGAGAATTCCAGGTCTCTGCCAATGGAGACAGTTCAAGAAGGTAAACTATTTTATAAGGGAATATTGGTTATACTGAAAAGGATAAGTTTATTCATAAGTCAAATTTTAGCTAACACTCTCCTAAACACGTCCACGGGGCACAGGGAATTCAAAAATGGATTGAAAAAGGAAATGTAACAAATCTGAGGAGTATCTGTATGGCCAGAATGACGTCAGCACATGTATATCGAAGCATGCCCTGACAAGTGGTGGTTTCCCTACAAACCACTTTTACCGCCATTTCGCAGCATGTAAAAGACAGCATTGATGTCCCCATACCGACCAGAACCCTTTCTCTCCCATTGGATGCTAGTGGTCTGCACTCATGACGTCCGTCAAGAAGACTGCCACTGCTCCTACAACACATACGACTCCATTTTCAAAACTACCGTATTAGAATGATGGAATTACATAAGAATGTATCCTTAGATGAATCATACTTCTGCTTGTTCGATAATTGTCACCGAGTACGGTTACGGTGCGGACACGGTGACAAATCCAATATGGCCAAACATGCGAAACTTCCCCTCGCATGGAAAATTGACATCATAGTTTAAGGCACCATACCGTATAAGTCTGTAGCGCTTAGGTCTGTATTCAGAGCACTATGATAGTTCAATGATACTTGGAAGATGTGCTATGGTCTGTGAAAATCCCCTTTCCTATGAGTACACAATGCCCTTTACCAGCAGAATAACACTCTTCCGCACACAGTACGCACCAGTCAACACTCTCCTCTAGTACACATGTTTCTATTTCCACCATTCTTCCCTGATCCCTCACCAATCGAACACGTTTGGCCCATGATTGGATGCCTCAAGCATGCCCTGCATTCAGATAACGAACTGTGATAAATCGCTGACAGGGAATGGAGAGCCAACCATCAGAACACAATTCATACTTTCATTGATACTATACTTAGATTTTCTGCTTCGTGTATCGCCGTCCGTTGTGGTCCTATAACCTACTGAAATTGCGGTGTTATCACTCTCTATTATGAATAGCATTTCACAAGAAACAATTACAGTTCGTTTCTCCGTCTCTCTCTGTTTATCGAGTTTCTACACTTTCTGGCCACTCCTTGGTGCTGAATTTTTAGTGTTCTTGCTTTAAAAATTATAATTCTTGATTAATCAAAATTTTCTCTAATAACCCGCGAAGGTGAATTTTAACTTCCTCTTTAACCAAGCGAATGCATAAGACTTTGCCCTTTGGAATAATCAAGAAACAAAACAAAATGATAATAAATGCCTGATTTTATTTTGTTGTTTACAAATTCAAAAAATAAAGATCATTTTATTTATTGTTTTTATATCCACGATTATTTCTTACATATAGTTCTTACTGTTTGATATAAATTCTTACAATAACTTTTGATGCTTTAGCCAAATATTTTTACAAATATTATTTAGCACTTATCAATAATACACACAAGTTAATAATCAATTAATGAGCTTATTTGTTTGTAGGAGGCAATGGTGGTTTTTCCATCCCAAGAAAACAGAAAATTTGTAAGGGAAAAATTATTTTTATATTATTATACAACGGCTTATTAAATACTAGTGTCAGATCCAACATATTTAATCTTTCATAAATTAATAAGTAGCAATCATTAAATAGGCTCATCATTTTTAATAGATAAGTAAGTTAAATCTGGCACACACAGTATTTATTCATTTATTTTCATGTGTGTAACTTTAATTTCAAGTCGTAAATTCATTTTATGCTTTTTAGAAAAAAATCAACAAACTTTTTATCTAACCGATATAGTACAGCAAAGTTAAAAAAATCTGCTTTTAAATGAAATTTTCGAATTAAACTAATATTCTAAATAATCTGTATTTGCCTTCTTTTCTTTCTTTACCTTATTATACCTAATACAACATTTAAATTCCAGTAACATATAAAATTAAAAAAAGTCTAGAAACTGCATCTGAACCAGATTCTTAAGCTAAACTACTATTTGAAATAAACCGCATTGATTCTCTTCTAAAAATATTACACTTGAACTCCGTCACGAACATTGGAAATTTAGGGCTTAAACTTAATTACTTAAACAATTCAACATAATCAATGAATACCATCGTATAGGAGAGAGTTATACATTGTTAGGAAAATTTACCCAAAAAAATCAAGTACTATTACAGTCTTATTTACGAAACGATTAAGAGTAACCTTTTGCGAATTCCGATTAAAACGTAGAATAGACAATTATAAATATTACGTATTCTTCGTAGATGAAACATTAATTTAAGCTGCATACAGTTCCTCCCCATTATTATTTAATTCACATCACGTTACCCAGAAAGAGTTTACTCCAATATATCATAGAATTAGACGGAGAACTAGATTGCGGCTGGAATCGATTTTCACCCCGGGATGCGATTTACGAGTAAAATTAAATCTAGCAATTTTCAGCAAAAAATCAGAAATCAATCGAATTCAATTTCAAGCAAACCCGGTCCTCGAGGTTCAGCTCTCTGTAGATAAATTGTATGCTATATTTCCCATTTTAAGTTTTAAAAAAAGTAATTAAAACTCAGTGTTAATTGGCGAATATATTCAACAGAACTCTGAATAGAAATGGCATGTGTGTCTAACTGTTTTAAAGTTATTTTATTTGTTGAATATATAAGTTTTGTGAATGTCTGATTTAAAGGAAATAGAAAATATTCATCACTGCGTTTTTATTCCGTTATATACAGTTATTTTATTTTTGTTTCTAATCTAAAACACACAAAACACAAAGTTTATGCATGATTTTTTATAATTTAATAAATATGAAGGTTTGATTTTCTTAAAATAATTTTTTGCTGCTCTTTTTTAAGCAATGAATTTTACTATATATATATATACACTTAAAGAGAACTATACATATGATAATTGTAACTATTATCAACAGATTAAAGGTTTGCCATAAGGTGGCCCTACTGGTGGCTCTGTCTTGCCAATTTATATTTACGTTATTTTGAAAATAGTTTCATTAATAATTCTGAATATTACATTTATCGTTATATAGATGATATTATCATTTTTGACAAGTAAGACAATTTTAAAACTAACACTAATTTGTATCCATAATATCTTAATTTAATACAAACAAACAGTAACAACAATGAAGCGAATTTTCTTTTGATATACATATCAAATTAAAAGATAATGTTATAGTTATTAATATTTATGATAATAGAGAAGAATTTAAATTCAATATTATAATAGTTCCTCATTGGGAGAGTAATGTACATGTTTCTATATATGTTATTAATTATATACAATGCAATAAATTTCTAGTTTAAAAAAAATCAGAAAAAATAAAAAAAACTACAAACATTTCTCTAAATATTGCTTAATTCAGAAATATCCAATTAATTTTATTATTAGTTATTTGAATAAAGAAATTCTACATAGTAAGGATTAAAATTCCATAGAATAATAATAGTTTATTATTATAAATTTATCATTTTTCCTAGATATAGTTACCTCCATTTTCTAGTATTAGATAAAATTACTTATTATTATTTTTTAATTCATATATAACCCTAATGTCACTAAAGTTATGGTAGTTTGTAAACTCTCTTTTTAATTTTTATTTCTATTCTTTTCATATTTTTGTTAAGTGCTACAATTCAGTCATTCCCATGCTTTGAATTTGCATTTGGGTCCAGAATCTGGGAATAATTTATTTATTGTACTCAGATTTAACGCGGGCTCTGCATTTTTGAATGCAATTTTTAGGTAAGTTACCTTTATCTTGTAATGGATTTAGGCATTCTACCCATTATTTTCAATAGGTTTTTGCTCAGTATTATTAACATAAAGGGGAAACGTTGGCTGGCCACGAAACATGTTCATCCCCACTTTTATATAAATTATTTTATATATAAGCTGTCCTAAATCAGCAATGTTTATAATACTGTAGCATTCATTTTTTATATTTTAAACCCTATTATAATTTTAATTTCTCATATATCCTTCAGTGTCTGGTTATCTTACAATCTCAATTTATTTCGGTTTTGATTGATGAATGTTCATCTCTCATTAGTAGAGAATTTAGACTATATATATATATATATATATATATAAACTGCTGTTTGTAAAAAATGGAACACCATGAAGGAATCATGAAAATTATGCACATACGACTTGTATTAGTACAAATAAATGACGAAATTTTCAAAGGAAAAAAAACAATATTAAGCTTAAGAAACCAGTATTTGGTGTAACCACCACGCGCTGCAATAAGTGCTGCTATACGACTTGACATGGAGTCAAACAAATTTTGAACGTCTGCTTGAGGAAGAGAATTCTATATTGTTTGTATGCGCAGAAAAAGTTCGTCGTTTGAAACTGCAGGATATGGATCATGAGCGAGACGCCGAGCAACCAAATCCCACACGTGCCCAATAGGTGACATATCCGGTGAATAAGAAGGACAAGAAAAAAGTTGCGCGTGTTGGGCTGAACAGAACTCTCGAACAGTCTTTGCGACATGTGGGCGTGTATTATCATGCTGAAAGATAGCTCCAAGGATGCCTTGAAGGAAGGGAACGACTTGGAGCTACAGCTCTTCATGGACGTACCTGTTGCTATTGAGGTTACCCTCAATTCGTAGTAAATTGGATCATCCATGATACGAATTCGCATCCCAAACAATAACTAGGGGTGTTAGGCCACTATGTCGTTCGATATCGCACTCTGGAACGCAGCGTTCACCAGCATAGCGTCTAATATGAATGCAGTCATCAAGGTCTCACAAATTGAAGCGTGATTCATCTGAAAAGACAACTTGGTGCCAATCAGCTTGCCAGGCTCTGTGCTCATGAGCCCATTGCAGACGTAGCCGTTGATGGTTTGCCGTGAGGGGGATCCTGTGTAAAGGCACTCTTACACGCAATCCACGGTGCAGCAGACAGTGCAAAAAATAAATAGAAGTACAACCAGACAATATAGATCAGAAATAAGTATTATAAACAATACTGACTTGAGGATTGCTTTTGATTTTATATAAAAGTAGAGTTTAATCAGCTTTGGGATAAGTGTGTGCGTGCGCGTGCGCATATATATACTAATTCCACTACTACAACTAGATTTAGTCTAAAATAACCCTGTATTAGCATGAAAAAAAAAGAAAATTTCGTATACTTGTAATCTCGTATACTCGTAAAAACTTTTAAGCTAACTTTTATATATAAAACCTTTCCCACCACGACAAGCATTTTCTACAAACAGTATTTTTTTCCGAATCCAATTAATGGAATTTATATTAATTTTTCTTGTAATATAAAGAACTTTTAACCCAATTTTTAAAGTAAAAAATGAATCCTTCCATCATAAAATGCAGAATGCTTCTGTACCAATTTTTATAAAACGCTACAATATTTATTTCCAAAACGGAAAAATAATTGATACTAAGATTTTTATATTGATAAAATATGGTTATAGTATTTCTTATAATATACTTTCTATTATATCCATCGTGTTTATTATTCAATGCATAAAAGAACTGTTAATGACATCATGTTTTTTATGGGTAAATATCGATAAGTCACATCAACTTAGGAAATTAATATTGACTGTACAAACAGCCTACATTCTTTTGAAAAAGTACTTTTTCTCATTAGAGTGCAATTACTTTTTTTGCTTTGTGCGGTAAAACTGACAGAAAACAAAGAAAAACTAAATGCATATATAATGTTTGCTTAGTAATTTTAAGATGAATTCATTTATTCACTTGTATATTTAGCAATAAAACGGTTTTACTAGCAAAAATAGTAATGTAACTTAATTTTACATCTGCATAAAATGTGCATATTTACCACCATTGTTTGAAGTAGTTAATAAGATATAGTTACCATAGTATAGTTTATTATCTACATGGATTTTAGTCCACTTTATTATCTAACCTTTATGTTTTTTACTACAAATTTATTATGTATAAATAAGCAGCGAATCATTTTTCCAAAAAGAAATTAATATTGATTTCGCTTCATTTCTTATTCCAACAACTCCTAGAATGTAGATTTATTTTACAGTATATTTAAGACTTTATTCATTAAGCTTACTCTGGGAAATAATAAAATCAAACTAAGCATTTGCGCTTAAAATCTTCCTTCTGCTTTTGTTTATTATTTCATGCGATACAATATCACACCTGCAAAGAGAGAAATTTCTAGAGAAATGCTCTATCGTTATTAAAATTCCCATACTGATAAATTGAAAACAGATTATATATAATACATATTTTCACTTTTCCAGTTGTTGCTCTTTATTTATTTAGTCGTTCTTCCGCATTAGTCGTTTAAATTTGCTTTTGAAATTTGAAATACGTTATTTAAACAATAAGTTTAAAGAGATTTATCTATTTCTAAGGTGTTTGTTATAAATTTGAGAGGACTTAAATACGTAATCACATTTATTTTCTTCTTTTAGATGCATCTCTCTCGTACAACTATATTTTCTATATTATTTCAATTTATTTAGTTAAATTAAAATAATAGTAAAGAAAAATATGGCAACTTAAGATAATTTTTACTATTTCTTGAGATTGAAGAAAAATATCGTTTATATTTATTTGCACTTTTTCTAAGGATATAAAAACGTATAATAGGATATTTTCTTTTATAATTATACAAACAGAAATGTCGAAGGTTGACTAAATATATACTAGTTAATCCCTACTTTTAAAACAAGTAATCAATTTGCAATGTTTATAAATACTGCAACATCCGTCTCTTTTTTAATTCTAAAAAAAATGTAATTATCAATTTTAATCCGTAGTACTGAAATCATTTTTGTCCTTCAAGTAGAGTTAGTTACAAACCATGTATTTATATATAGAATTCAAATCTTTTATACTTTTTTTCCCAGCTTTTATATTGATATATTTGCTAGTGCGATACCTAAAACAAAATTCAGAATCAAAATTTTTAGTTCGGAAAAAGTTTATATATATAAACATTTTAGTATCAAACAAGTGAAACTTTTAATATATCATACACTCATTAATGAGAATTAAATAAAATTGCGTGAACACATTTGTTCTTAATTCAATTACCGTAAAATCCGGCGTATAACGCGCACTTTGAACACAAAAAATAAGACCGAAACTTAAGGGTGCGCGTTATACACCGGGGATAAAAATGATATCTTTAAAAATAGCAAAAGATATGAACATAAAAAAAAAAACTTTTCTTCTTCATGTATCGAAACACTGTTTATTTAAAAGAAACGATTTGCCTTACGATATAAAAGAGTTGTAGTTCTAGAAGCATACTATTTTTTCAAAAGTTTGGAATAATACCTCGAATAAATGATTTAAAAACATAAAAGCAATGTATACTAATATTTTAGATTTCTTCGTTAAAAAGGGCTATACGGCTAATATACCTAAAAATTAAAAAAATCAGCTTGAAAGTATAGGTGCGCGTTATACACCGGTGCGCGTTATACGCCGGATTTTACGGTATTTATGTTTCTATGAAAGTATATATCTGTGGCATTATCTCGAAACGTGATATAGTGTAATATGTCGATTTTTTTTGAAAAAATGAATTTATTTTACTTACTTGCTAACAAACACTTAAAAATATCAAAATTTGAGACCTTATTCAATTTATTTCCTTAAACAGTATTCTTACTAAATATTTTTTTCTATATATACACTATGGAAATATAATTCTATAAAAATTGTTGCAACACACTATCCGTTATAAAATATTTAAAGTAATTTTTAAGGAATATATATTTTTCTTAAATTAGAGAAACTTTATGAAAGAAAATCTAAATACTATAAAAGTAGTATTTTTTCATGTTGTTTAAATCAAACTATTTGAATCTAACAGCACGTATTTAGTGATGCATCTTTATTTAAGAGTAAAAGAAAAACACATAATCGAATATTAAAATTCTACAGGTAATTTTGTAAAACGTAAGAGCTTACTGACAGTTATCTAAGGAATACAAAAAAGTGTATTCTATAAAGAGCCATTAAAATAGCATCCAGTTATTTAAATGTATAGGAACACATACTTAAAACTGCATCGTACTCCATAAAACATAATGCAGTATACATCATCCAAAATTAAAATCTAGCGAGCATTTTAAACCTGAAAGATGGTTCTTTTAAAACTTCGACTCTCAGGAGGTGTGTGAAAACAACGTTTCCTTTCTAAAACATCCTCACGAAATCTAAGCTTATAATGATGACGGTAAGTTCCTTTCTACTTATTTTTATTTCTTCCTAAAAATTTCGAATAGGCCCCGAAACTTCATTCATTCAATGTCACGCAATTTTTGGATAAAGCGGACTTATTAATTGTATATGTTCTCTTATTAATTATTCCACGAGCCTCAATAGTGAATTTTCGTGACAACCTGCTCTTGATGACCATGGGTATACAAGTAGCTACTGCGCCTTAAACTGTGCCAAGGGAAACTCTCTTTGGCTGGGAATATTTATAGAATCATTATTAATTTTAGATTACCTAGCTAATGAATTGGGAAGTAAAATTTTAATTTTTTCCCCAGACAAATTATGCCTATTGATAATATTGATGATATATGGTTAGTTTTTCTTTTCAATAGCATAAAAATAATGTTTGAGGTATCCAAAAAAAGTAGATTATGTATTAATTTTAATGCTTAGAATTCAGTGATGTTTGAGGAATCCAAAAAAGGGGATTATATATTCATTTTAATTGTTTACATTTTGATTTTGGAGTAGTTTTAAAAATAATGTGAAATGCCTTTATCCTTCTGTCCTCTAAGAACTCAATAATGAGTTTTTGTTACCAACTACTTTTGATACGATGCCTTTACAAGCTGCTACTATGTTTTAAGTTTTACTAAGAAAAATCCTATTTTTCATTAGAATACTCACAGAATTATTGCTAATTTTAAATTACCCAGCTTATGAATTAGGAAATGAAACTGCCATTTTTTAAATGTAAAGCTAGATTGTTTTTAAATTTTGTGAAAGCTCTTTCAGTAATTTATTTCTCAAAATTTATTTAAAGAATTCATAAAATTGACTCAAATATAGTAAGTCGAAACTACTTAGTTTTTACTTCAGGGGATATATCAATTTAAATTAATGAATAAATTACAAAGTGAAAATTACGATCTAAGACATTATTTTGTTTTAAAAATGATGTTTTTTAAATGTATATGTTAAGACTAATTACTCTCCGCGTATGCTAACTCTCCCCACTAACTTAAAACTTAAGTTTATCACACCATTTTCTTAAATTTATCAAGGCACTTTCTGTTTTAAAGAGTTAAGAGTTTTCCAGTAAAGAAGTCAATATATATTTTTTTCTGCTTTGTTTATTCCTTAAGTTCAAAACATCTTTGAATTAGTTGTAGAATTTAATGTCCCTCGATTTAATTTTCAGGTTTAGAGATTTAATTTTTTTCAAGGTTGTCTTACTACAATTCATAATAATTACTTTAATGATTTCTGACTTCTTTTGAGCTTTCTTAAAGAAAGAATATACAAATATAAATTAAAAACACTCCAGGAGCTGAAGAAACAGTATTTAACGTGAACATTCGCCCGTTAGAAGTATAAACTTTGCACGTCATAATTAAACTATCTATAAATGATTCGATTGCGGAAAATTTAAATACAGTTCAAGAAATATTTCAAAACTTTTATATTTTCTAAAAGCTGTAATAAAAATTATGAAAAAATTGGTTTATTGTATTTTATCTCAAAGCTGCTCACTTTTTAATTATTATGGGAATTTGATTCATTTTTTTAAAAATTGCGTTTTATAATAAAAATAATCATGATGTAATTAAAACTGTACACAGTTTGTAAAAAATTACTCATACAATTTTTTGAAGAAATTTGTAAAACTTATATATTAATAAGCAGAAAGCAATTTCCGTTTTTAAAAAATATTCAGTCTCAGTAATCTAGTACAAAAGTTTTGAGTCATCCATATAGGCAACATACAATTTTTTCAAAAAATGAGTACATTCTGGTGTATACCGTAAGGATTTGCGCTAAAAATCCCACAGTATTTTTAAATAAAATCCAAGATGACTTTGACCGGATTCTTTGTTAAAACGTAATCTTTAATTTTTCTAAATTTTGGATTTTCTTTTCAGCGCTTCAACATTAAAAAGATGATTATTTAATTTGAAATAAATGGCTCCTCGTTTCAAGAGGTGTCCCTTTTTCACTGTTAGAAATATTTTTGCTTAATCATGAACTTTTTTTTCAAACAGATACATTTAGATTTTGAGAGCACTGATATGTTTCATTTTAAGTTTAGTTGTCAAAGAAAATCCCCTGTTGCTTTACGCACCATGAATTAAGATTCCATTTTTAAAAGAATTTTATCAAAGTATTTTTCAAAATTTTATGCAAAAGATTGCTCTTAAAAAATATTAATTCTTCTTTCTTGGTATTTTGAGCCAGGAGATATAAAACTGTTTGTGCATAAACCGTAACGAAACTACTGAGCTCTTTTAGAAAAATGTTAAAAGCATCAAAAGTAGAAAAAAGTTTACTTTTTAACAAACGAACGTTTCGAAACAAACTTTATTCTTATATAGAATGCGAGTAAGGAATCGTAACCGGCGATTTATTTCAATTAAAGAAAGAGTCATTGGAACAATGAATATAAAAATACGTACAAAACATTTTTAAAGTAAAATCATGCTTGAAAAAGAAAGTACTATTTTTATTGCTGCTTTTCATACCATATTAATAAGATATGATATTGAAAATTGTATATTTATTTTAGCTGTTAAGATGTATTCACTTAAATGGTTGATTTGTTTTTAATGAATCTATTTACTTTTGTTTTTACATTTGCTTAATGTTTTTAATTCAAATACGTTATTTGAAGAAACTCACTTTAAGTAACATCAAGTGAGGGAAAAAATCAAACGATTTTTTAACTAAATGGAACACTTTCAATTTTATGTGATTTGAAATCCAATTTATGTTACGAACGAAAATGAAAAATTCTTTTTCAGAATGCTTTACATTTGAATTAGTTTTATTGTTGAGCAAGGTTTTTTTTTTTCAAATTTTAAGGACTGATATAAATATAAAACGAAAATAAGTATTTGTGTATTCTAACTTTACTCTGTTGATTTGCATTCTTAATTTTCTTTTTGCATGTGAAGATTTTTAAAGAAAAATACAGTTAAATTAATCACAAAGAAATTAAAACATCCAATCTTTCTACAAAATTGCTTCCCTCTGATATTCTGAATTCACTTTTTTTATTTCCTTTCGTCTTAAAATCAATTTTCGACTTCATGTGTGTCCTTTGTCATGTTAATAGGTTGCAGCTATTTCCCATTTTCAGTCTCTTAAAAACTGCCGTTTCTTCCCAAACTCCCTCATTAAAAGACAGAATTGCGTCATAAACTGCTGTTATGAATTCGAAGGTGTCATAAAGACTGATTTTAAAATTTTCTTTCAAATTATGTTATCTAAGACTACTCGTTTGGAGCTTTAAGTTCTTGCGTAACACCGTGGATTGCACTCATTTAATAAAAGGCACAACATTAGTTTTTAATTTCCTTCATTAATTTCCAAGAAAGCATGCAAATGATATCAGGGACTGCTTCCGTGTATTTTGTAATAGATTTATTTTTGTACTGAAGCTATGTTTCAAACGTTAAAATCGTGAAATCAAGTATAAGTTTTTTTTAAAAAAAAAAACAATATAGAACTTAATTAATGCGTAGAATGATGTGATAATGTAAACGCTTCGTCACAACTGTATCCGAAATCATTTTTTACGTGGTATAAACTTAGTACCTTAAATTATTATTGCACTTAAAAACAAACGATTCAAAAAGTGGTGTTTTCCAACGTAATATTTATTATACTAAAATGCTTGAATGAAACAAAACCCAAATATCACCTTTTATGTGAAGAAAAATAATATCCAGATGGGTTTAATGTAAGGAATAAAAAAAGAACTAATATTCACCTACAGAAACACAAACATATATGTAAGTATATACTAAATATCCATAAATCTAAAAAGGCTTAACTATGAAAAGAAATATAACAAGATAGTATAGTTAAAAATATGTAAGATAGTCTCAGTAGTATATTAACACTCTTAGCCTTAAAAACTAAAATACTGTTATAAGACCTAAAGTGATTAATAGTAGAAATTACATAATAAATTTATTTTAATCTTTATATATATATATTTATCTGTTTTTCAACTGTACTCTTTCTCTCTCTCACACATTCACATATATATATATATTACGATCATCTTGATTTAAAACATACATACTTAAAAATGCATTTCATGAAAAAAATACATAGATTTAATTCAAGAAAATTCATAGTCATTTTAAAAATACAGCAATTGGCAACAGCAATCAAATCTAGGAAGTTATTTACTTAATATTTTGAGGCATTTTCTGTCGTAATAGCTCCTACAAATCGAAGAAAAAGTATATTAATATACAATAATTGATTTTTACAAAAATGAAAGAAAGAACAAATAAGAATCAGTTTATATATAATCAACCAATAAAATGTTTATCTATCCCCAATCACCAATTCCTACAGAGAAATTTTGAAAATATATTCTATCTGATAAATATTACTTCAGAAACGTTGTAAGTCTGTAATATTCAAATAAGGCAAATGTGAGAAATGTATAAGCTAGTACTTGTACACTTTAATATGGTAATATACTTCTGAAGAAAAATATCTGCCTTTCAAATTATTATTGAGATTCCCTATGTATATGTAATTCCAAAATATATGGCTGCTTAAAAGTCACTAGATAATAATTCCTATCAAACTGGTTAAGTTAATAGCTATAAATTTTAAATATTAGGTACCTTCAGGTGGTGGTGTAATAGTGACTGGAAGAGTTAATAAAATAAATGCATTGTCAAGTTAAGGTATCCGACTACTTTCGGAACCGTGATTTTGCAAAAGCGTATAAATGGATAATATTTATGATATTTAGTGTCACTTAGATTAGAAAATGTATATAAAATTGTTTTAAGAATAGTATTACAATAAAAAATTATTTTAGTACAATATTTTGACAAAAAAATGAACATAGAATGACCCATTTTCAAAATGTTCTCCTTTTGTGAAAAATGCTTCTATTATAATAATATTTTGCCTGTATATAGCTTAGACCTCTGTACAGAGGCTTAACTAGAATGTTTGAAATATATAACTTAGAAGTGGGTTTATCCATGTTTTACGACAACAGAGGGGAGAAATTTTAAGAAAAAAACGCTGATAATTATTTCAAATGTGGTTGTAACTCTGAAAATAATGTGAATTTTTCAAAACTCATAGTTCAGCCTCTTTACAGAGGTCTGAGCTATATACAAGCAAAATATTATTGTAATAGAAGCATTTTTCACAAAAGGAGAACATTTTGAAAAAAGGTTATTCTAAGTTAATTTTTTGCCGAAATATTGTATTTAAATAAGTTTTTTTTTTATCAAAATGTCCTTAAAATAATTTTATACATGTATCCTAATCTAAGTGACACTAAATATCATGAAAATTATCCATTTATGCTCCTTTTTAAAATCACGGTTCCAAACGGTTAATTTGTGGTTACGATAATCAAATACTCAAAAACAAACTAACAAATGAGAAATAATCAATGCATTCTAACCATTAAAATGTTTAATCTGAGTGGAATATTTAATTCTCACCCGCAAGCATGGAAGTGTATATTATATTGTAAATATTATTCCGGAATTATATGGTGAACTCATACTGTTTGAATTCATCTTGCGAAAGATCATTGTTAAACGGGCTGTGAATGGAAACTGAAATGCTCCATTTAGCAGCATACTAGTTTAGAATGCAGCATACAACGCAGAAAGCAATATATATAAGCTAAAGCTTATAATTTAACAGGGAGTGAAGTCATTTTATCTCAATAACCTTTACTCAGTCGAAGGGGAAAAATCATCCCACTCTTCATAGAATCACATTATTTTCTTTTTAAATATCACCTTACATTCATACACTGTATAAAGATACTTCTCACGGGGCTATTAACATTATGAAATAATAGTGTAACGTACAAAAAATGCCTAAAGCTACTTTTAATATGCAAAACCAAAGTTGAAACGCACAGCAATTAGGCTTCTATGTCACCTGTTCACTCTTTCATCTTAATCATAAGCAAAACATACGTTTTAGAACAACTTTCGATTACATAATGACATGATATATGATGTGTTACGTCCTATTGGCCATCAGTGTAATATATCACCCCGTTCACTTGAGTAGCTGCCAAATTTACACCAGGCTTTTCCAGTGTGGTGTTGAAATTAGTTACACTGCCCCTGTGGAGCGAGACAGGAGACGATAAAGTTGTTTCGGGTTGTTACACCCATGATCGGTTACTAAGTAGGTAATTTTTTCTGTGTAAGTATGGTAATTATAAAAATATGCAAGTGCAGGGTAATTATAAAATCACACTAATTTATTGATTCATTGTTTTTTGCTAATAATTAACCTAACCCTTTTAGATTGTTTCTAATAAGTTTTTTAAAAAAAGTCGAAACTGTAATCACTTAAAATTGCATGGGAGCAACATAAAAGGTACTTCTGGCTAACCTCTAATTTTGATCCAAGGTCAAGTGATGAGGCTGACTCTCCAGTACGTACTAGGTTTCTAGAGCTTCCACATCGTTCCCATGCGTGGACAATAGTTTTTTTTATAAAATAACATTTGATTCTGTTTTCTGTCATCATATATTAAAAAAAATAATCTTTAGAATTCTCCCTCTCTTACTCTCTTTCATTCTCCTTCTCTCTACCATAGTGAAATTTATAAATTTTCTACAAGAAATAATGCAAAGAAAAATAATATGAAAAACGAAATTGAAGTCCGTATAACATTTGAGACAGACCCATTCTTTATTTTGTACTCATGTATATATATATATATATATATATATATATATATATATACGCTCGTGCTTCTATGTATTTCTGTGTGGGCAAAGTCACCATTGAAGTCAAATAAATTGAGAAGTATATATAGTTACTTAAGGTATCCGACTACGTTCGAAACCATGATTTTAAAAAAGCGCATAAATGTATAATTTTCATGATATTTAGTGTCACTTAGACTAGAATACATGTATAAAATTGTTTTAAGTACATTATGACAAAAAAATTATTTAAATACAATATTTTGGCAAAAAAGAATAACCTTTTTTCCAAATGTTCTCCTTTTGTAAAAAATGCTTCTATTGTATTAATATTTTGCCTGTATATAGCTCAGACCTCTGTTTAGAGGCTCAACTATGAATTTTGAAAAATTCCCATTATTTTCAGCGTTACAACTATTTGAAATAATTATCGGCATATTTTCTTTAAATTTCTCCCTTCTGTTTTCGTACAACATGGATAAACCGACTTCCAAGTTATGCGTTTCAAAAATTCTAGTTGAGCCTCTGTACAGAGATCTGAGCTATATACAGGCAAAATATTAATACAATAGAAGCATTTTTTACAAAAGGAGGTTTGGAAAAAAGGTTATTCTAAGTTAATTTTTTGTCAAAATATTGTAATTAAATAATTTTTTATTGTAATACTATTCTTAACCCAATTTTATATACATTGTCTAATCTAAGTTATGCTAAATATCATAAATATTATCCATTTGCACGCTTTTGCAAAATCACGGTTCCGAACGTAGTCGGATACCTTAAATAAATATATCACCCAATAGCGTGCCTTCTTCTTCCTCAGAAAATTAAATAAAGATATCTGAAGAATAATGCTGCATTATTATATCAAATGTGCATAAAAAACATTTTTCGTAAAATTTATTTCTTAAATAAAAGTTACTGTGTGAACTTCATGCTTAATATTAAATATGAAGTTCAGACTACAATGCAGCTTTCCTAAAGATACTCTAACGAACACAAGTGCAATTTATTGCTTGAGCTTGAAAAAAAGAAATAAAAGATCTAATTAATTAATACCTAAAATAAATGCAATTGGTAGGTTTTTTTCGATTTATTTTACTATCCAAGTTCAAGAACCTTTAATCGTTGTACGGATTCTTGATTTACCTATGGTTAAGGTCCCCCTTGATTTAGACAAAATTGCATAAATATGAAAATAGCGATTGATAAAACCTTTAGTAAATTCAATATCTTGTAACAAATTAACAAGTTTATAGGTTCGGAGTTCAAATCTCTCCAAAACTGACGAGAGAAATAAAATCTACGTACTCCTGCAGGGGTTTTAAAATTCTATATGACGTGATGTAGAATTCGGGAGTCACAGATAATTTTCATTGTGTTTGACTATGACTTAGAACAAGGGTCGGAAATCTTATAGCTGTGGTGTGTGAAACCAATAATGTCATTCAAGGTGCCACACTATAGGAATTATTTGAAACAATTCGATTCCCGCGATAATACATGCAGAGTTATTAAGTAGAGATCAATAATACAGGTTTAGATTTTTACTACACATTAATTTACATCATTTATCTATATATATAAAGATATTTTCTATCAAAAAATAAACAGCATAAAATATAACTATTCATTAAAGATAAATAAAAAATTAAAATTGTGCATGTATTATGTATCTTTTAAGCATATTCATTAAAATCAGAACAAAAATAAAACATAAAACCTAAAATAAAAGTATTCCTTCAATACAGTTAAACAAGAAATAAATATGTTAAAGCAAAATTTGTCCCTGCATCGCTCTACTTTAAATCACAATATCAAGGATATAATTTGGAACTTTCAATTTGACAATTCTAAGCGTTCAGATATTAAACCATTTCTTTACAGACTCAAAATATTTTTTATGTGGGAATAGGCTTGTTCACACACATACATGTACAACCAAAAGCGGAAACAGAGTACATGCAATTTTCTCTCTTCAAACAATTAAATCACTCTAATAATTCCATCCAACAATTTAAAATAGTTGCCGACATATCGTTAAAGTTATCTTTCGGATTTTTTTGTAATTCCCTAGGCTGTACTTTCCATAATTCTGCATTTGTTAATTCAATAAGCTCAATTTCAAAATTATCCATTCAAATACTGACATAATTGTAGTGTGGATTAGAGTGCAACTAAGAATTGTACCTTGTGCCAAAACTGGCACGAGTGCCACAAGTTGCCAATGCCTGACTTAGAATAAAGAAATTTGTTATTAACATCTCTTTTTATCAAAAAAATTTACTAGAATTTGTAGAATATATTCCTAAACTTTTATTTAATAATTAAAATAAAATATTATTTATGAAGTCACATAATACGTGCTGCATGCATAAAACTAAATAAGCACATGTACAAAGCGATTTCTTGAAGTAAAGTAAGTAAAAATTCTACTTGAAAATCGACAAAAACTACTGACTAATCCATGAACTCACGTTCTTCTGTTCGGTCTTTTGGGAGGAAAAGGTCATTCAACAAAAACATTCCTCGATTCGCATCAGTTTTTGTTTCTTTAGTATGGATGGCGTAGCTTTATCAGTAAAAATACAAAAAGGAAAAAAAATACTAAAACATGAATTTATTGATTACTATCTCTTGAATTAACAAGCATACGACAGATGTTTACTATTTCCTCATGGAAAGAAGATATTTACTTAAAAATTTAATCCTACCTTATACTTTTTCAAAACAATACTTATTATTTTAAGAATTAACTTCGTAAAGTAAGGATTGTAGAAAAGAGCAGAGAAAAGTTCTAATAATGGATTTTTTTTAAAGCACTCAAGTATTTTAAGTTCTGTTGTCTCAAAAAATTCTCATTTTTAATTGTAATTCTACAATATTATCAGAAATCCTTTTCAGTTTTTTTATTTCAATTCATTACTTTTATGTATCATCGTCATTTATTATTATGAATTCTATCTTTCCAAATTATTTTAGTTAGACTTTATTCTACAGGGCAATATAATTTTCACAAACCACATTCGAAATACATGAAGCTACCTAAAAAATAAATCTTTTATATAAAATAAACCTTTTTTTAGTTAAATACATTTAAAAATATCTCAATAAAAACATGAAAACTCTTTACTACAAATTTTAGGAGCATAAAGAAGAGATTAAAAACATTTGTTTCAACAAAATAGAAAAAGTAGATAGTATTAATTATAATCCTTAGTTGTATTCTTGAGAATTTATTGATAATTATGTGTAATAAATCTTTTATAATTGTTATTTAACAATGCAAATTAAAGTTCTTCATAGAATATTTTATTTTTATAATTTTTACCTGACTTTCTTATCCATCTTGCTTTTGATAGATCCATTTTTATGAGCTATTACGTAAAAACCAATCTTAGTTGAACCTTATAGCCCTTTAGCTCCTTATTTTATCGAGCTATTTTATGGTTCTCTCTATTCGTGAATTCATTATAACCTAAAAATACCTTTGCATCTCTTATTTTTATGAGTTAGTCAATCACACAAAAATTTTTACTTTTTCTTCGAAAAAAGCTCACAATGCATGATCTGATCTTATTTTAACAAAATTTGTTATGAATTTTCATTTTGTAAGCTAGATACAAATTGTATAAAACTGATATCCTCGTATATTTTGATGATCCAAAGCATTAACAAATTATTTTCGATACCATAACAGCTTTTCTCATAGAGGTAAAATATTTTTTTTCAGATACAGTGGTTACTTAAATTATCAAGTAATGTTCGAGTTCAACTCGTCAGTTTTTAAATTTAAACTAAATTATTGAACACAAGCAAAAAATATTCCTCTATGTATTTTTTTCTATTTTCAGTCATTAGATATTTTTATCCCCTTTCCTTTTATTTCACACCATATTTTACCTTAAAATTTTTTATTATAACATATTTCTCTTAAGAATCAATGAAGAAAATACCTATTAGGGAATTGTATTTTTTATTGTTATATTATGATTCGTTTTTTTCACTTATGACTTATAGTTTCATGAGAGTTATAAAATAATTTAGCTATTCTAAGTAACATCTGAAATAAAAGTTCCGAGTTTCGCATTACTGTTTTATTATTTAAAAAATCGCAATTCATGCATTTACTGAAAATATTATGTTAGAATTTTATTTATCAAAGAAAATCTTTTAACAATATTTAATGGGATTTATATATATTGCCACTATAAAAACAAAATCATCAAAAGGAAAATAATGAAACGGATGAATGTACCAAAAAATACTAAAATTGGTAAGAGTTATTATCTTATTCAAAAAATTTATATTAGATATTTTTCCCTTTACATATGAACCTTTAAAGGAAAAAAAACAGATTCATATAACCATTATTTTTACATTTTTATAATTATTCAAATTTTTCCTAGAGAATATAGGTAATGGAAGCTTGTTTGTCTTATAAAACAACCAATTATACCAATGAAATATTCATAGTATTATTATTGAAATAGAATTAAGATGTACGCTAATAAAAAGAATCAATATAACTAATAATGTGTATAATTTTTACAAATATATAGTCGTCACTCAAAAGAAAATCAAATACCCACTAAGAAATCTATTACGGAAAAAAAGGCTTTTTTCTGATAACATGATTTATAATTTTCTAGACTATAATCTCAGACATTATAAGCTTATGAACTCTATCAGTCTTAATATTATTTACAATTGTTTGACAGTTAACCATACTAAACGAGAAATATATCTGCATTGAAAAAAAAAACATTAATGCCTTTTTGTCTCTCTTTTAACGCTTCGTGTGTATAAATGATGGTAAAAACTTTTCTCTTAATCAATTTTTTTCCCCTTTTAAGAATTTTTGTTAGTATATTCATTCATCTATTAGTTTTTTTTCTGTTTTCCTCCATAATGAAATTTGATCGTCTGTTACTGGCTTCGCATCTTTTTTTATGCGAGACAAAATAATTCCAAAATGTTCTACTAGGTAGTTAAAAATTGCTTGTGTTTTCGTGCTTCAACTTTCCATTAAAATAAAAAAAATAAACAGAAATTTGTCTCAGATTTCGTCGAAGAAGCGCCACGGTGACTAAAAAGTCATTTCTAGTGAAGTTAAAAGAGTAAAAATTTATTATAAACAAGCTACATCATGGTTTTTAATTAAGTACTAAACTCAATTCAACGATCCTTCCAAGTAGCTTGTGCATAGCAAACTGTTTCATTTTAAAGAAAGTCATTTAATTTCGTTGTCATTCACACACATATCAAATCGTTTCGTTTTCTCTTATTTCACTTTAAAGTTTATATATATATATATATATAAAATATATAAATCTCTGTAATTTAAAAATTCCCTTAGATTTTATTAGTGTCTAGGAATTTTCGCAGACTCGCACTCATTTAGGTAATTAGATTGACAGAGTTTTGAATGTTTTGGAATTCTTTGTTTGATTCTTCAATCTAAACAATCTAATCGCATTTCAAGAACATGGTTTAATTAAATTTCACATTTTTTTCCCTTAAAATTTCCTTGTAAAATACGAAAAAGTCTGAATAACAGTTTTCCAAATTTTGATTTGTTTCAATTACAGATGTTACATTATCGTAATGCAATGTGATAATAATTTGATATAGATCCATAAAATTTTTGTACAAAGCATTGTTAAATCCTGATTTTAATGTCTTTTAAAAGCATGAGTCGATTGTATTTTTATACCTAGGTATTTCAAATGTTTATCTTTTACTAGCTAATTATTATGAAAAATTCTGACGTTACGTGCATGCATGTATACTTTCAAGAAGAATGAAATGGTTAACATTTTATTTTCAATTCAATCCAGTGATGCAAGCTTTGGAAAGAAGTTTAATTTTACTTCATGAAATAAAAATTTCAACTTAATAATTTCACATCCATTAGTTTAGTAACAATCAAATAAAATAACCTTGAAAAATTTTATGATTTCATTTCAGAAATTGAAATGAGTTAAGCAAAATCTCACTTTTAATTTTAGTTTTTATGTTTCATATTTAAAATAAGCGATTTTTTTTTGACGGATGTATATTTTTGAAAGTGATAATTTTTTTGAAGTAGCAACTACAATATATAAGTTTAGTGAGGTAAAATTGTATGAAAACAATACTTAAATAAGTGTTTGAAACACAATGTAAATATAAACAAGACAAAATAACTTTATTATGAAAATTACGAAGCGTTTTTCGTCCTTTTCTCTAGTTGTTCCATCAAAAACAATATTTTCAATAAATAATCCAAATTTTGACTCTTGTTATTCTCCCTACCAAAGAAAATAATCTACCTCAAGGAAATAAGTTCAACAGAAAATACTGATGTCATTGCTTAGTAACCCCTTAACTAGTTTTGAAGAACATTGCATGGACTATTGAAAGTTAGTCGTAACTAGTTTGCCTGTACTCTGTACGGGCACTGATATTTTCTTTCTTTCTTTGATATGTGCGCAGTTTTAATTCTCATAATGATATTAATTTGGGCTAGTGTTTTGTAAAGGTGGTTTAGTTTGGCTATGGTACTGAAATGCTTTTCATCTGGCATTTTTTTATTTTTGGTGGTGAAGACGGAAATTTTTTTTTTCTTTGATGAAGGCAATAGTTTAGCTCCTTAAATTGTGTTCAACTGTTTGCAATACTTTTGCACTCAGACCGGTTGTTACGGATAACACAAACAACAAAAGCACTTTTTTTTTTGTGAAAGAATAAATTAAATTTGGATACAGATTCAGAACTGTCTACTGATTATTTGGAGCATTCTCAAACGTTTGATAAAGTATTAACATAATTTTTTTCTAAGACTTAGAAGAAATTCTTCATATCATGCAGAACGTACTTACAAAAAGCAAACATTCAAGATTTTTTGTGTTCAACAGTTGTAAAAAAAAAATGGTGTAAAAATTTTAAAATTTAAAACTAAAATAAAATTTTTCATTTTCTTATTCTAATAAATATGATGTTTAGTAAAATACAATAAAAATGAGTCCTATTTCTAAACATTTTGGATACAAAAATTAACCGGTTAAGGGGTTGAATACATAATTGTATCTTTTTTCTTATCAATATTTCTCCCTCTGGAATAAATTATAGCGCTTTTATTTCTTCGAAGTGCAAACTTAATACACAATCAATCCACCGGAATAAATTAATAAAAGAATCGAAATAATTAATAAAATAATCAAAATTTATACTGAGAAATATTTGAATCATATTCATTTATAAATAAAGATCATATTTCCTCTAAAATGAGGGGTTATACTATCGTTTGTTTTGTTCAATTCCTTAAGTACTACGTTAATGAAGCAACAATTAAAAAGAATTTGATGCAACAATAAGTAACAAAAGGAAAGATACTTATTGATTACTGGACGCCAAGCATTCTCACGCAATCTTCCCATAAGAGGAATGTTTCATGAAAAACCCTTTTATTCTATTAGGCCGTAACTGGGTGTTATGCTAAAAGGGTGTTAGGAAACACTTTCTTAGTAGCGATATTTTTTTAAAAGGTGGAACCATTATGAAAACTGATGCATTACTTTACAAAACTTCAGAACCAATGCAACAATGGATTCATTAAGAAAACTTTGGAATTCTGTTGACGTTCTTTTTCTTTAATTTCAGGTCCTGATTTCTGGGGTTTATTAAATCCAGAATGGAGTTTCTGCACAAAAGGCCGCAGACAATCACCGATTGATCTTAATCCATCTGTTCTTTTGTATGACCCCCATCTCAAGAACATCCACATCGACAAGTTCAGGGTGAGTTTTAATTTACACTTCAGGTGCTTTCTTTATTTGAAAAAAAATCTCTTCAAGCTGAAGAGGACAATATTTCTTGGAATAACTTTGGTGCCTTTTCAATTTCAGTAAATTTCTGAAAAGAACAATTTTTCTTCAAGAGTACTTCTTACGCTGCAATAACTTCGTACTCAATAGCGAAAAATTGCTCTTTGAATTTAGTTTTTGGAAAGAAAAATAGATTTTGGAATCGACTGAAAGAGAATTCATAACTTGTATGTGTTTTGATCGTAAGATTCGATCTGTTGTTAGATGATGTATTGCTTTGAAATACAGGACTGGTAATTTGGAGTTTTAAGAAAAGAAAAAAAGAAAGCTGTAAGCCTGACGTATGCTTGAAACAACTTTTCAATTATTAAAACGATTATTTTTAGATATTGCTGCAAATTTCTAATAAAGCAAGCAATTAATTTTAGTTATAATCAGAAATACTAAATGTGCCCAAATTTTAAAATATTTAGGAATGATTAGAACTATACACTATTAAAAAAAATTGCATAAGTTTCAATATAATACATGTAATTGAAGTGTTCATATTCAGCGAAAAATATTTGAAGTCAATATATTATTCAAGATGGAAAAAACGATATATATATATACCATATTTATTCCAATCTAAGCCGCACCTGAAATGCTCAACAAGTTTTTGTGAAAAATGAGAAATAGGGTAGAATGTTTTATCGATATCCAATTTTATGAAATTTAAAAAAAAATTAAAACAAGAGCTTATAAAAAGTGAATAATTAGTTATTTTCCCCCACTAATTTAAACTTTCAAATGCATATGTAAATCTGTAATTTATTTAATTGTCACATTCAATGAATTTTTTTCGTTCGATTCTAAGCCACAGCCGATTTTTAGTAGCATTGATGTTGGGGAAAAAATTGCGGCTTAGATTCGAGAAAATACGGTATATATATGTATATAAACCATTATAAACCGTTTCTTCAAAAATAGCCTGTTAGCTAAACATGTTCTTTATTAAAAAAGAACCAAAAATTGAATAATTAATAAACAGGAGTTAAATACTATGGAAGCAAATTTCTATGGTAGGAGAAACTTTCCACAAAAGAATATTACTATATTTATTGGTTGGCAGTGAAGAACAAATAGAGGATACAATATACTGTAATTGCTTGATGATTCGTGTATTTTTCATCATAGTTATTACAATAATTAATTTAGAAAAAAAACGTTAAATAAGCACTAATTGTTAAATGCTATGTAAACGAATTTCTATGGTACGAGTGAGTGTTTATTAGGGTCGCACTATAAAACAACAAGAGGTTTATTGGCGATGGGTCTTGTAATTTTGAATCACGACCACGACGACGATGCCTGAGCTGGCACCCCCTATCCGAATTTTCACACCACATCGACAGGAGGATTTTGAGCCTCGACAAAGTTAATGTGCATCAGCTCCTTTGCACTCGAACTCATTTCGCATTGGGCACATCCCTAACTATGACCACTAAACTAGCTACAAAGCTTTTAAAAGAACATTATTATATTTATTGGGAGGCTCTTAAGAACAATTTATAGGGACGTTTTTAATTTTAAATATATATATATATATCTTTTATTACAGTAATTACTTAGAATAATTTACAAAATATACATTAAATAAATGTAATTAAACAAAGGTAATTTAATAAACAAGTAATATAAAAGAAAAAATTTTAAGTCAATTCCTACTTAGATCAACAAGGAAAAATTTTATTTTAGGTACTTTTTATTAAATAATCACACTTAATATAAATATGCATATACATATGACAGAATTACAGTATTAAGTGGCATAATAGAAAGTGATTTTCCTTGCAATTTTCCACTTTCCTTTCTATATATGGTGTTGGACTATTATTTATGTTTGTTATTATTTATTAGTTAAATAAATTTAATTATTCAAATAAAATAGTATAGTAAAAAGAAATTCCATTCTCAAAAACTAGGCCATCCCAGGTGGGATTTGAGTTCACGAACATTGGATTAGAAGTCCAACGCACTATCCTTTGCACTACAGGGACACAACAAGCGATTTTCCTTTTTATATATGGTGGACTATTATTTTTATTTGTTACTATTTATTCATTAATTAAATAGAATTAATGAATTAGTATTTGAAAAAAAAACTGTATTAACATCAAGTGTCATCCACTACAAGTTTAAAAAAAAATGTATTTGAACTTGAGTGGAGGAATAAAAAGTATTTTATGAACGATTAAAAATTTGAACAAGATATATATATATATATAGGGAGAATGTGAGCTAATAGTAAAAACTGAATAAACCATTCTTATCAACAATTCTTTTTATTCAATGGTATAGTATGATTCACAAAAACTGTTTTTTATTTATATGTTTGAAAGTTCTTTCACACAAAGTGATAAAATGAGAAACTTTCATTCTTGAAACCTTGACGGATCAATTGCAATCCACTAAAAGAATATGCTTGTATCTAAATAATAAACTAAAATTCAACTATGTTATATATTTTCTTATTCCACTTCGCATGTACCATTTTACTGTATAAACAATTTTATACATTATAATACATTTTTTACTATCTTCTATGCTAAAAAATTCCCTATTTCCTTTCTTCTTTATCCATGTGGTTAAGTATCCACAAAAATTTAGAAGTTATACAAGTAACTATTCAGGTGTTTGTGACACATATATCGCGATGTTAATTTCAATACTATAACCTTTTTTAGAAAATGAAAAAGTTACAAGGCTCAACTAGGCATTTTAACTTAAAGAAATAAGCTACGTTCTTGTTTCCCTCATTAATTCTACTTTTACTTTTATTTGGCGTCTTTTTTTTTATGCTGAAGCAAAAGGTTTTGAAACTTTTCTTGGAAAAGTGATGTTGTCATTAGTGTAATGTCGTAAAATAAATGGAAAACACTGAAAGTTTACATAACATTCGTAGGTGAATGTCAGGTTGTAAAAAAACAACAACAGAATAACAAATTTTTCTCTTGTTTAAAAAAACTCTTTATTTGTTAACAGTCTCGTAGTCAGTCTGAGTTTTATGTTTCGTCTCATTAATCAATATGCCTTACAAACGATAGTTTTAAATTTCAAGTTTTTTTTCTTAACGATAAAATATTAAGATTCTTCGACTCTGTAATTTAGTTTAAAGAGCGCAAAAACATTAAATCGAAGTGAAAAAAAAGGAAGCTTTTTTTTTTAAATTTAAAATCTAATCAAAGTGATAAATGCAACAGGCAAGTATTTTTTTTCAAAATGCAGTTCTAATTCTTCATAAAATCGGTATTAAACAAAACACAAATATTTTTTTTTCGACAGGAAAAATATTGTAATGGGAATTAAAAATTCAAATACACGAGACTTTATTGCAAGTAGTCTATTCGAATGTAATTTCTTTTTATTAAAAACTATACAAATCTCCTATATCAAAATACTCGAAACATCTCAAAGTTTAAAAGAAGCATCTCATGATACATATAAAATGTACATCAAACCTTATAGACCAATGGTGTCAAACTAAAAGGCTAACTTGGGTCAAACAAACAAGGATTAACTTTAAGCGGGCCGTAAAAAATTACTATTCATAGAAACGTAAGTTTATTTCGAATAGTACATTATTATAAACATAAATAAAAGAACAATAAAAATGTAATGTTTGTTTCCTGAAACTTGACATATTTTCTCTACGACTATGTTTCCTATTTCGGGAGAAATTTTAATATTTTATTATATATTATTGAGAGCCGATATAGTAGCCGGACCGCGCAAAAATGTTCGTTGTGGGCCACATGAGACCCACGGGCCGCAAGTTTGACATCCCTGTTATAGACGTATCGAGTAGGCAATTGTTTTACCTCGAGAGCCACATTGTGGAAGCGTAAGGTACCGGAGAGCTGTACCTTTTTAAAATGATTACATCAATTAGTTAACGTTGCATCTGAATAAAAAGGTATAAATTGTTCCGTAAAAGTTAACAAATATAAGCTAAATGAAATAGTGTCAGTTTTAATCAATTTATTTATTTTCTTAATTCCATATCCTAGTTTCAAGCGCATTTAATTTTCGAAAATGTTTGATGAAACAAATATACCTATCGCACTTTTCTACATTTTTTAAACCAGGAGTGAGACTGCTTGTTGAAATTCTCATCAGGGCCTGTAGGTTGATGTCAACCAAATTGCATGTATATTTACTCTTGCTGATAATCCTGCAAGAAAGACTGTGCTCATATATATATGCTTGTCCAAGAATGGAGAACATTTTCCCTTTACCACAAAATCCGGTGTATAGTGCGCACTTTTAACATAAAAAATAAGATCGAAATTTAGTGGTGCGCCTTATACTCTGAGTATAAAAAAAAATGAAAGCTTTAAAAATAAAAAAAATTGTGTATAGAAAAAATTAGACTTCTGCATATATCAAAATATTAATTCTTCAAAAGAATTGACATTTCTTATGAGTCTTTTAAAAGGAATAGTCTACTATTTCTTTTTATAATGCTTGGAATAATATCTCGAATAAATGACTTCGAAAGATAAAAGGATTGCACACGTACATTTCAGGATTTTTTGTAAAATAGGGGATACGCGTTATACCGCTAATATACCTAAAAACTAAAAATTCCAGCTTGAAAGTATAGATGCTCGTTATTCGCAGTATTTTACGGTATTTGATATTCTGACTGTCTTGGTGAACCCCAAAAAGAATTCTTTGTGTGCCACATGTGACCCACAAGCCGCGATTTGCCTAGGCAAAAACAAAAGAAATAATAACATAAACAAAGGAGATATTGAATACATTTACTTTTGCGCAGTATAAAAAGCATATAAAGTTTAAGATTTTATTCCTTACTTAGAAAATACTCTGAATCGTAATCGAAAACAACACTTTGTAATTATCTATAACATTCAGAATTTGTTTAATCTAATCGAGCTGAGGAAAAAAAAAGATATTTCCAAACGCTTAAGTCTTGAAATGATTCATTAACTTGACGAGAAGGGTAAGTGAAATCAAAGCAACTCTCACCAAGAAAATGCCGCATACACTATTGTTCACACTATTTCACTATCGATTGGTAATTAAAGAACTGTCCATACATTTCCAACAGATGCTCCTGTGAAAAAGTTGAGAAAAATAGATTTCATTCCCACTTTCAACTCCAAGCGACAATCGCACTAGCTAATGAGCTTAGATCGATAGTGGCCTACGTGCATTTCAAATTAATCTTCGTTTAAGCTTGAATTGTTTCCAAGTAAAGAACTACTCTGTGCGCTCGAAATTAGAAAATCGACTACACTTTCCAGAAAATTAAGTCTTTTATATCCCTTAATTGCTACATACGATAAGAAACGGGGGCTATAGAAAAAAATTCAAATATTTCATTCACAACAAATTTTAAATTAAACATAGATTTTCTAAAAGTATTGAGAACATTTTGACAGTAAAATGGAATTCCTGAATTGTTTAACAATAGTAACGAAAAATGGGATTTTCTTGAAAAAATTTGTACTGCTTTATGTACTAATCGAATGGGACATCAGAAATTTTCCATCTTTTTTCGCTGGGTTTTTTTTTGCATAAATACACCATAGTCTAAAAAAAAGGCACTTAAAACTGTATTATCTGAACTCTATTACGCATCATATACTATAACATTAACTAGATTTATTCAAATCAAATATGTCGTGTGCCCTTTTTGTATTAATTTTCCTCGTATACTTTTATGTTTTATAGTAATTCCTCTCAAAATTAATTTTTCCACAAGAGTTAGATGACAGAAATTCTGCATAACAAGCCAGTTTTCTTAATTATGTGTTTGGGTTAAATATCGAAACAGTTATTGCTATACTTTGAATCGGAATGAGTTTTCGAAAGCTAATGAATAGTACAATATAGATGAAATAATCAAGTGAAAGTCTTGTTAAACAGTAGGATCTATGATCAAAATTTGGTGTGTCCCAAGAGAGTTAAATATATATACAGTCGAACCTCCATATAACGAACCTCTACATTGCGAATTTTTCTATAAAGCGAATTTTTTGCTGGAACGAAGAACATTTCACGATATTCTTCGTAAAATAACTTCCCAATAACGAAGTTCATTTTCTATGTAACGAACATTTCCCCTTGTGAATCAATTTTTTTCCCTATTTTTGAAGTATTTTTGGATATTTCGAGTTATTCTCTCTTTTAGCACATTTTATGGTGGTCATAAATCTTGAACTGGTTTTATTATGTGCTTAACTCACCGACCAAAAAGGAATTTTGGACATTTCATCCAAGAAGTGCAACCTTTAACCCCCTGTATCCATTTCACTGGAAACATCTTCGATATCCTTTTTCACCCTTAGTGGAGTCTCGTGTCCTTGAACTAGTATCCGTTCATTTGTAGTATTGATCAACCATACTGGTAACTTCGTGTCTTGTAATTCGAAAATATCAAAACGTAAGTACGTGAGCATAAAAAAATAATAATAATTCTTATAAAATAATAAAATAATTATTATTTTTTGAATATTGAAAATGCAGTGAATTCCTCGACATTCTTTTTTCTTGTTTTCCTTGCAGTTTTTCTTTCTTCCTTTCTTTTTTTATAGGTAAGATATATAAAATAAATATATATTAATTTACAAAAAGGAGTGAATAATTACTTTTTTTTAATGTTTTTTGTTTATGAATTTAAAATTTGTTTTCAGTGGTTTATATAGAAAATTGAAAGAGGAACCTCTATATAACGAATTTTCCATATATCGAATTTTTTTTCGGGATTTAGCAACTTCGTTATAGATAGGTCCGACTGTATATTTATAGAGAGAGAGAGTATTCCACGAAGTTATGAGACGTAAATTGTTGATTTCCATTAATTTATTAAATGTTTTTATTAACATCGCACTCAGAAGAAACCCTAGGGCTATTGACAATGAACATCGTAATTTTGAACCGGGATCAAATGATGAAAACGAGACTTGAGAAAGCATCCACTCTCCAACTTTTGAACACCATGCCAACGTGAGGGCTTTGAAACATCATGGTGGGAATATGTTGGAGCCAATTGAATAGCTGTTTATTTAATGGAAAGCTGCTTTTCATATGCAAGTAAAAAGGGAAAAAATGAATAAAAAATATATGATATAAAAATATAATTCCGGAATGTTTGGTAAACCATAAAACTTGTGCTGTTATTTCCTTCTTCTCATCCTTGATAAACATTTTTCTTTGTTAATTAAAAAGTACATCGTCTATTATTTTGGATCAAAATACATTTTAGAGACATTTTTAAGCTAACTATGTGGAACAATTGATTAATTCATGAAAATCTGAAATCTATTTTATTATTTTAGATTCTTATATAGGAACTAACTATTATTACAAAATGATGAAAGTTTTTTTGTTTTACTCTTAGCATCAGAATTGTTTTCTTTTTATTGCTTCACACACACATTTATAATTTTTTAACTCTAACTCAATATTATTTTTTATAAGTCATACATCGAAATTTGAAGCTATATCTTATCTGTGAGGGGAGGGGAAGATAGAACAATAATTTTACACTAAAAAACCCGTGTTACGCCGGTCTATAGAGAGAGGAAAGAAACCTGTCTTAATTAAAATAAGTGCAATGGAACAAATTTCGAAAAAGGGAAATATTTTGACAATTTTAGAAATCACTCACATTGCGCATGTACAAACGCACATACAGAAATGCTGGTGTCATGAAGGAAAGAGAAAGCCCGTGCAACGCCGGAACATGCAGCTAGTTTTTATATAAATTGTGAATAGATATGTATAAAGCTTTATTATTATAAAAAGCTGTGAAATCTTCAGAACGAATAAAGTCAAAATTATTGGATGAATCTTTGATAATCTTTAAATTGTGAAACAAATAGCTCATTACATTTTCCACTTCGGGAAATGACTGAAAATGTTTCTCGAATGGGAAAAAATTTTCAGATAAATAATTAACAGAAAATTTCAGAAAACTAATTTATAAATTTTTTAATGTCTGTAGGTTTCTTTGATAAGTATAATAAACTCTGTTTTTGTTTCGATTTTCATAATTACGTACCATTGTTTACAAATAAGTACTATTAGTGATTAAAATCGAATTCCCTAATCGAGATATATAATCTAAAGAGTTATATCAAAAAGTAAAAGTTAGCTTAAGAGAGAAATTCTGAAAAATATTATTCCAAAAGATAAAATATGGGAAAATCGTATCAGTTTTGAGTTCTACAGTAAATTTCACGAAATATGGCATGTTGCACATGCTGCAAATTAATGCAATATGAAAAAAAAATTAATTTAGTTAAAATTATTCATGTTAAAAGCCTCATCTCATGAAAATTTACTAATCCCATTTTAACTCAAAATATAATTAGATAAATTAATTTGAACAAAAAACTTTTGAACCCCTTAAGTGGTTTACCCGTGCACCGTACGGGTTACCAAAAGCTGGCCACAACTGGTTTGCCTGTACGCTGCACGGGCACAGAAATTTAGATTCTTGAAAATATTTAAAAAAGAACTGGAATTGGCAAGGCAACGCGCAATTTGTTGCTTAAGAAGAACTGAAAATGGAAAGATAATCCAAAAAAGCCAATATTATCTCTGTCCCCATTGCAATGTAAGACTTAATGTTAAACCATGCTTCATATTGTGTGTGCATATATATACGTACACAAAATCATCAACTGTTAAAAAAAAGTACGAATATGAAATTGTTTTGTAAGTATGAGATAAATTCTTTTTAAGATACATGTGAAACATTCTTCAAATCGTGCTAAGTGTATTAATAAAAAGCAAATGGTTAGGGGGTTTTGTGTTCCACAATTATAAAATAAGTAGTGTGAAAACCAAAATTGAAAATTAAAATAAAATCCTTCTATTTTCGCACCATCTAAAGTATTATGCTTAGATGTATGCAATAAAAAATTTGCCTTTTTTAACATTTGGACGAAAAAATTGACCATTTAAGGAGTTAAAGTTAAATATTTGAGGTTTGTATAACAGAAAAATAAATAATGCTTGCTATCCAATGCAATCTTCAACTCCAGTTTCTGTAAATAAAAACAACTTGTTTTTAAAAAATGTTATAAGTATATTTACAGTATAGGGGTAAAAAAAAATATTTTAATTTTTTTTTTCTGTTGCCCATATTTTTAACTTCTTTGTAGTATTTCATAAATTTTTTGAAAAACTTTTTTCAAGTATTCTGTCAAATGATTCTATCAATTGTTTAATATTCAGAGAAATATTTCAAAAATTCTTTCCATAAAAAAACTTACGTATTCTGTTTCTGGTCCAGCAATTTTACAGAACTTCACAAATAAAAGCAATTCGAGCACTTATTGGAAAATCCTTTATAATAATGTATGGCCTCTTTCAATAACACTGCATGATAAATAAAACCGATATCAGCGTCTATTTCAAATCCACGACAAAATAAGCAAAAGAAAATGTTTGAAGTATTTTGATTCTTTTCCCATTCAAAAAATAAGTTTAAATATTGAATTAGAGAATTAAAGCTAAACAAGTACTTGTGCATTTGCTTTTGAATTTATTTCCGAAAAATTCGATTCAACAATCAACTTTTCGCATTCCCATTAAGCTTTTTGATTTTTACATTACATCAATACATTTTGGAAAGGTAAAGTATCTTTGTGATTTCTTTCTTTTACAATAAAATATAGATTCACAGACTAATATTATAAAGTTTGCTTCCAAATTTGATATACTAAAAATTGCTTAATTAGTTTCTCGAATTTTGTAGTAAACTTTTACAGTAAAAATATATAAAAATCAGTCCACGAGTAACTATATTGGGAAGAAATAAATCTTCCAATTATTTCGATTGACATTTAATTGGATCTTCGATGAAAAACAAGATATAAATTTGAAAATAACTGATCATTAC
>BMAV01024594.1:277526-304389 GCA_019973955.1 Trichonephila inaurata madagascariensis
AGTAAATTTTTGAGCCGATGTTACTTTAGGTTTTCTTTACTGCTTAGTACCTTTTCTAAAAATCATTCTATCTTACTTATTGATATAGTTTTAAATTTCAACATTTTCTTTTTACAGACGTGACTTTATAGGTCTTCATATTTAAAAGGAATACAAAACTTAATTGTTATTGAATGGGGATGAGGTAAACAAGTTTATAAGTTTTCTATGACACTTGAGACCTCAGTATTTAAAAATCTGAATATAAAATTAAGGTTTCTCTTTGTGAATATACTTTTAATGGACAAGATTTAACATTGAGCACTTTTTATACTTAACTAATAATAAATAAGCAACTGAAGCACTAGAAATCTATTTAATTTAAAAAAACTATTCCTTTTATGCAAATTTATGTAAATATACAGGAAAAGAGAAAAACAATATTTAATGAGTCAGTACAATATTTTTTTATTTTTCTTTAAGGTAATCCGACTACGTTCGGAACCGTTATTTTAAGAAAGAGCATAAATGAATAATTTCTTATGATATTTAGTGTCACTTAGATTAGAATACATGTATAAAATTGTTTTAAGGACACATTTTGACAAAAAAATTTTATTTAAATACAATGTATATTTCGGCTAAAAATTAACTTAGAATAACCTTTTTTCAAAATGTTCTCCTTTTGTGAAAAATGCTTCTATTATAATAACATTTTACCTGTATATAGCTCACACCTCTGTACAGAGGCTCAACTACGATTTTTGAAAAATTCACATTATTTTCAGATTTACAACCCATTGAAATAATTATCGGTGTTTTTTTCTTAAAATTTCTCCACTCTGTTGTCGTAAAACATGGATAAACCCACTTTTAAGTTATATATTTCTCTGTTCATTTTTTGTCAAAATATTGTACTTAAATAATTTTTTTTGTAATACTATTCTTAAAACAGTTTTATATACATTTTCACAAATCTAAGTGACATTAAATATTATCCATTTATACTCTTTTGTAAAATCACGGTTCAGAACATAGTCGGATACCTTAATTTGAAAAAAAAACTATTCCTTTTATGCAAATTTATGTAAATATACAGGAAAGGAAAACAATATTTAATGAGTCAGTACAATATTTTTATATTTTTCTTTAAACTAACATTATCACATAAAAATATTATAATAGTTAATGATGAGTATATTAAAGATACGACAAGTGTGAAATACTGTCATTATGGATACGATATTCAAACCTATAATGTGTGTTTGATCTATAAAATAAATAAAAAGAATTCCTCGAGTATATTCCTCAAAGCATGGTATCTCAATGTCGCTTAAAATTTAACCTTAAATTTATTTATTTATAAATTATTTCCTTCTTATGTCACCCAGCTAGTATGGTGGCTATGTCCCTCGGCTTGTAACCGAGTGGGATCGAATCCCGAGTAAGACATGGGTGCATCTTTTCCCGGGAAAGAAGTCGATCTCCTTCACCTGTAATGGATTCCCGCCTCGAAAGAAAAGCAGCGCACCCCTTCCTGTTATATGCTGGGATCATCATCTGTAATAAATGTGTATATTCTCCTGTTGTATTGTATGCTTTCTGTTCTTCTTCATTCATATTTCATATGTTTCCAGGATAAAAAACACACGCCAACAACAACAACAACTTCCTTCTTAAGGTATCCGACTGCGTTTGAAACAGTGATTTTGCAAAAGTGTACAAACGAATATTTTTTTTAATATTTAGTATCCTTTATATTATAATGCTCATAAAAAATTGTTTTAAGTATATTATTAGGAAAAAAATTTATTTTAATGCAGTACTTTGTCAAAAACCGAACTTAGAATTACATATTTTCAAAGCATTCTTCTTTTATAAAAAAATGCTTCTATGATAATAATATTTTGTCTATATGTAGCTCAGACCTCTATACAGAGCCTGAAATAGGATTCTTGAAATATTTAATTCTTAGAAGTAGATTTATCCGCATTTTAATACATCAGAATATGAAAAGATTTTAGCAAAGAAATGCAAATTATTGTTTCAATTGGTAATAACTCCGAAATTAATGTGAATTTTTAACAACTCCTAGTTCAGGCTCTCTGGAGATGTTTTAGATATATATAGCCAACATATTTTTTATTATAGAAGCATTTTTCATAAAAGGAGAATGTTTTGAAAATAGGTAATTCTATGCTCATTTTTTGCCGAAATATTGTATTTAAATATTTTTTTAAATAATATTCTTAAAAGAATTAAATACGTGTATTATAATCTAAGTGACACTAAATATTGAAAAATATTCGTTTGTACACTTTTGAAAAATCACGGTTCCGAAAGTAGTCGGATACCTTAAAACATACATCTCACATGTGCACACATTTTTATGAGTAATACATCAATTTACCACAGGCGTCACAACATTTCTTCTTGTATTTTATTAAACTTTCTTACTTTTCTAATACATATTCCTAAATTTTTACTCTGCAAAAGACAAAAAGAGTTCGATAAAATGTATCGCTTTATCACTTCGTAAGCAGAATAATTTTGAAAAATCTATATTCTAAATATATAGATTTTCCTATAATAGGTACTCTCAACTTATTCGTATTTAATCACTTAAATGTGTCTTTTATAGAAAAATCTATATTAATTTGTGAGTAACATAGATTTTTCTATAAAAGGTATTTTAATGTTATTATCTAATGTTAAAACGTTTACTCATTGAAATCAGTGAATTCAAAAGAGTTTTTTAAGAAATATCAATCATTGAAATTTAAGTTTTATGCTCGAATTTAACTTTCTACCTAAATGCTATTTATGCTTTTGACTTTGAAAATTTCCTGGGATCTTAAAAATAATAAACTATAAACAGAAAAAAAATTGTATTATTTATTTTAGATATATAAAACAATTTATTTATTCATAGAGACCATCTTCTGAACCAAATACAAATTAAAATATTAAATAAATTATTAGCAATTTTAAATATTTTCTCAATAATTAAAATCGACGTTCCTCAACAATCTTCCATTTCACAAAGAATGTTTCAAACCTACAATAACTTATTTTTTTAACTTTGAAGCTAAATAATTTATTTGTAATACTTTATTTGCGTAACTTTCAAACTAGCTAAGCTAAACTATCTGAAGCTAAGTCTGTGTTAACTTGACCATTTATCTCTTTGTTAGTAACTCTGGAATTCTACAAATAGCCCATTTTCTATACGAGTGTTGCACTATGGCTTATATTTTAGCATGCAGCATAAATAAACCAACCTCGAGTTATGTACAATATCAGGAATTCAAAGCAATACAGCAGTGAATCTTCTTTGCAACGACAAAATCAGAAGCAGTATCTAACAAAATGTTCAAGGGAAAAATATGGTGCAATATTTCGCTAACGCATATTTTTAGAACAGGGAATATTCATCAAGATTCATTAGATCCATCTAAGATTCGATATATTCAATTATGGTCGAAAAGGTGTTTTGTTTTCAATTCCTACTATTAGTTCACACTCTCTCTATACATGTTTATTTATATACATCTTGTTCGAATTTTCAATCGTTAATAAAATACTTTTTATTCAGCCACTCAAGTTAAAATACATATTTTTAAACTTTTAGTGGACGGTACTTGATGTTATATATTTTTTTCAAATAATAATTCATTAATTAAATTTAATTAATTGATTTTAGTTTTATATGAGAGAAAAATTAAATTTGTTCCGAATGAAGGCAATAGATGGCGACAGTATGCATTGATTATCCAACTACCTCTGGTATTCAACTACCAGGTATGGAAAATTGCAAAGAAATTCACTTTCTATTTTTCCACTTAATATTATGATTCTGTCATATGTATATACATATTTATATTAATTGTAACTATTTAATAAAAAGTAACTAGAATAAAATTTTTCTTTGTCTCCTTAAGTAGGAATTGACTTAAAAAAATTCTTTTATACTATTTGTCAGATGTTAGGGTCATTAGAAAAAAGAAGAAAAATAAGTATTGAGGAAGAAGGAGGAATAATATATAAAACCACAGAATTTTAAGTTGTTTTTCTAATATTTACTTGATCTAAGATAAGAATATTTTTTTAATGTGTAATTTGAAGAAAGAAATTTTTACAATAATTTGTGCACGAAAAATGGAAATCTCCAAAACAATCCAATAAAGTTCAGTGAAACTTGAAAAAACTTATGTTATGAGTCCTTTAAAGTGTAACACAGCTCATGTTTTTTAAGATAGTTACATTTAATAACAATTTACAGCTATTTTTAGACGAACATAAAACATAAAATAATTTAGACGAAAAATCATTAACGGCAAAGTTGCGAAGGCTTATAAAAGATTTTTTACTCTGCAGTTTGTGACATTTCAATTGAATAAAGAAGTATATCAATGAAATTAAAATAACATTACGTCTAATGTATTTTTATTTATGGTGTTTTTCTTATCAGTGAAAATTTTGTTAAAATTTTATAAAAAATAATATTTTTTTCAAAACCAAGGGGGGCACGGTGGGATGTCTGTTATTTATTTGATAATTGTGACTCTTTAAACCTATTTATATTTTTTAAAATAGTAAAATTCTTCTGAAGATCAATTTTTGAAAAACTGGTCTTCAAACCCAGTCGGATCACTTAAACATATACACCAGGAAAATTACTTTTTTTCAGAAGCTTTATTCTTCTAACTCTGTACAGTCTCTAATGCAATCAGGAAATAATAGTTTTTTCTTATGAAAATTTAAAAAAAAAAAATTATAGAAGTGTTATAGTGCAAGATATAACATTACCAGTTGATTCAAAATTAGAGTGACCAGTTTTAAAAGCCTATAACCATTTATGGTGAAATTCTATCGGTTTACAATTAGTTTTATTTTAAAAATGAAACACTTAAATTACTAATCTAACCATTTTTATTAGGGGGAGTAAATTATAGTACCAAAATTAGATCCTCAAACCCGGAACGAAATTTTAAGGCTTTTGAATTATGGTTGTTCAAATTCTGTTATAAATAAACCATTTAAAAATTTTAAAAAGATATTTTTCTAATATATTACTATCTAAACTTCAAAATTAAATAAAATTTGGCTCGTAATCAAAAGCTCCAGGAAAAAAATGTGAACGAAAAGAAGTCCTTAATAAAAGAGAAAAAAAGAAGTTGGAAAATAATTATCTCTGTAGAAAATTCTTTGCCTCAAAAACCTATGGCAAAGAAACTGTAGATATAGCAATCGACAATTTATCGCTAGATAAAGAAAATTGGCTATAAAAAAGTAAATTTTGCAGCCTGTCATCAAATGTCTGTTAAGACCGTAAAAAAACGAAGAAAACGTTCTTGGCCTCTGTATTTAATGTTACGCAAAGGTAGATACAAAGCATGGATAACCTCTGATGAAGCACTGTTTCATCTGCCATTCACAACTGGCAAAATGAATATTCTATATATTTCAAGCAAAAATGCCTTAAAGACACAGCTGTTTTGAAAAATGCAAGTTGTCCGTCAGGTGTTATGGTATGGACGAAAATGTCCTCTTAAGACTTAAAAAACCATTTTTTGTAGAACCAAACTTTAAAATTGATGATAAATACTATCAGAATAAAGTTTTGAAATACTTGATCTAAAAAAGTAAATGGCTTTACCCTCAAGGAAACTTTGTTTTTCACCAAGATTTTGCACTGTCATACTGTAAAATCAACTATAAAATGGCTGAAAGATTAAAAAATAAATTTTCTGCCTCTTAATAAATGACTATCACTATCTCCTGTCTATGTTCCTTGCGATTGGGATACTTAAAAAACAATTAAATAGACAATGTAAAAGCATTTCAAGGCTTCAAAAGCCATTTAAGAAGTTGGAAAATACCCCGAAAATGATCGAAAATATATTTAAGCTTAGCCAAAACGATTTCGAAAGGTGCACTGTGCTAAAAGAAACCACATTGAAAATTCCATGTAAATAACTTTATTCAATAAAAATTTATGTTGCTCTGAAAATGGTCGCATTATTTTTGAATCAACCGGTAGTAAATATCAGTGTGTTATTTTTAATCACTTGCGCATAAAGAACAACAAAATGCCATTCATTTGCTAACAGAAACTAAAAGAACTTCATTGTGCCTTGAAAGTATAATTTTTGTATTCGTGCATAACTTAACCATGATTTACTATTATTATTTCGCTTAAAAAATTAAAATTATAAATGCTGAATTCGATTCTCAGTAGATATACCCTAATGACTTACAACCATTATCTATATCAATGTAGATGTGTGTGCATCAGTTTTCCGTCAAGGAATGCATATTTTATTGCTTGTTTACAACAAACAATTGTTGCGAGGGGAAGCATTTTTGTCCTGTCTTCAGAACTAATGTATTACTGAAGAGTGGAATTCACCAGCTACTTCAATTCCATTAGATTTCCGGCTGTCGCCCGCTTAGGTGTAAAATGTTGATACGTGAGCGGAATTTCGACCAAATAATGACATGCAATGGATATTATTAAGCAACTATGACGTGACACCAGCAGCAACCAATAGCTATTAAATCGAGCTCTAGCCTTGGCTTTACCCGCCCTTCAATTACATCCAAACTGGGGGACAACTATTACAACACGAAATGTTGGAAGGGAGGTAGGAGGGCATAGTCTAGAACATTTATTTCTGCGACTAGGTTTGAAATCACGTATATCTATTCAGTTAAATTTTCTAAGCACTTAAAGAGAGAAATGCCTCTCTTCGATGACTCAATGTTAATGAATACTTTATAAACTGGACATTTTCAAATGTAATTCGTACGGTATTTTTGGATGTTTCTATCGTTTAGAACAAATATTGAACGAAGTGTTTCGCTGGTAAAATGCAACGGTTGGCTACCAGCCAATCACCGATTCAATTTTCAGTTAAGTATGCTGTAACTATTTGGTGTGTTGGTCAACGCATGCAAAAAGATAATTTTATAATTGAAATAGGGAGACAATTCTACTGAAGCTTCTATTATGCAAATGGAAGATATTATTGAAAAAAAGTACTTTTATTCAAATAGCTTCAGCTCTAAGAATATAATTTCATTCATGAAAAGATATTTTTGGTTCAAAGAAAACTTTTCACTCAATCAATCTTTCAAAAAGATTAAATGTAATTTAGTTTCCCATTCTATCCTACAATCATCAAATGTACTGAATAGTGATAAGAAATTTAGAATATAGTTAGGGGCTTAGTTCCAGCAATTTAAAATAAATATTTAGATGAGTTATGCCAAGAATTCTAATTAACACAGAAAGATAAACATAAGGAAATAGATTCGAATCCTTATGACTAAAATATTGAGACAATATTATTCTGATGAAATTATTCATTCAATTTTAAATAGAAAATGGAAACGTGTTAGAAGCCAAATATGCATTCTTTTACCTGAATCTCGGGAATTTTTCATATCTTTGGTACACGGTAAGACTTTCCTCAAGTAAAAAAAAAATATCTTGTAACATCTGTGACAAAATTCTAATTCTCATGATTTAAAATCAATGCCATAAATTAAGTTATTTAAGTTGTTCTTAATTAGATTTTAGCAATAAAGCATCTAACTAAAATAAAAAAAAGGAATTTTCTCAAACATTTAGATGTGCTTTAATTTTCTCATTTAGGACTGAAATTAGTTTAAAATGTATCTCGAAAAAGCTTAATTTTAATACCTTAATCCTATTTTGAAATCCCATCTTTGAATTAGAAAAAATTTCATTGACACTGCATTACTCGTTTGTCTTGGAATTACCAAAGCTGTTTATATGCTAACATGACACGCAATACGTATACATACAGTGAATTCATTAAATTACTTTCGTTATCAGCAAAAGGAAGAAATAATTTAATATTTTCTCATTTAACGTATATCGTTGTTTTAATTCAGTGTTTTAATATTTATTAATTAGTTTTTTCCTGAAATGTAATTAAAATTATATTTTATTTTTAAGATGAAATCCAGTTTTAAATCAATTATAGCTAGTTGCAGTAGAACTTAGTAGTTTTGATCTATTAAGGTATCCGACTACGTTCGGAACCGTGATTTTAAAAAATGCGCATAAATGGATAATTTTCATGATATTTAGTGTCACTTAGATTAGAAAACATGTATAAAATTGTTTTAAGGACATTTTGACAAAAACAATTATTTAAGTACAATATTTCGGCAAAAAATTAACTTAGAATAACCTTTTTTCAAAATGGTCTCCTTTTGTGACAAATGCTACTATTGTTATAATATTTTGTCTGTATAAAGGTCAAATCTCTGTACAAAGGCTCAACTATTATTTTTCAAAAGTTCACATTATTTTCAGAGTTACAACCATTTGAAATAATTATCGGCGTTTTTTTCTTAAAATTTCTCCCCTCTGTTGTCGTAAAACATGGATAAACCTACTTCTAAGTTATATATTTCAAAAATTCTAGTTGAGCCTCTGTACAGAGGTCTGAGCTATATTCAGGTAAAATATTATTACAATAGAAGCATTTTTCACAAAAGGAGAATATTTTGAAAATGAGTCATTCTATGCTCATTTTTTGTCAAAATATTGTACTTAAATAATGTTTTACTGCAATACTATTCTTAAAACAATTTTATATACATTTTCTAATCTAAGTGACACTAATATCATAAATATTATCCATTTACACGCTTTTGCAAAATCACGGTTCCGAACGTAGTTGGATACCTTAAATGAATTGATAAATGATACAGAAAATATAAATAGGTATATGAAATGTATTGATACATTGGTTTTTTAATTTAAAATTAACTGTTATTATAAATAGGATCAGTATCTTAGATGTAGTGTGCCCGCTTCGTGAGCCCTAGATTGCGTGTTCGATCCCGGCTGCAGTCAATAGATTTTCTGATCCTGAAAATAGTAGGCATATGATTATTAGAAATGTAAAGGATTCCTTGAATAACAATTTGGTTTTGTTACTCTCGGCAAAATTAAACCACGACAATTGTTAGCATCTGACGAGACAGCGTTAATTAATTCAAGAGTCTAAAAATTTGGTAGGGAGGTCCTTTACAAGATGGTGCCACCATAAAATGGCTCTCACGTTCGGGGACTTACAATGTTTTCAAAAGCATATATAGTTACCAATATGAGGCTGATTAAGAGGAAAAAAACTCTTATTATATAGACACTGAAATGAGAAAACATTTCATTACACATACTCTGAAGAATAAATTTTCTTTTTAAGGAGCTTCAATAATTAATAATATGAGATTGTATATGTGTGCGCATACTTTTATTGATTAAGCTTATTTTCATATTAATTTTGCAAGACATTAGCATTAAAGTTTCATACCGTAAAATTTAAACAGGTCATGAGTTAAAAAATGATTAAACTAGTCTTTACGTCAATGTGTAAACCGAAAGTTCCACAAATGTGAGGGCAGTTTCCTTGATTTTGATACCAGAAGTAAACTTAGAAAGATACTTCCAATTTATAATGTGTTTCTTAAAGCAAAAGTTAAATGTAAGCTCAAGAAAAAATTTAAGCTCATTTAAACTGTCTCTGTCCGAAAAATAGAGGTGAAAGTTTGGACCACCATAACTCAAAATTTCCGAAAGGAAAGAAGCTTTACATTAAAGCCAAAAGATGTTATTTTTAAAATAACCGAGGAAAGGATTTTTACTGATCCTTTAAGTTTGTACTGTTTATTGAAAAAAAAATTTATTATTTATCTCGCTGCAATTTTGCTGTTACTGAAGGCATTTTGTCCGAGTTATTTTGCCACACCCTATAATAATCATTCGCTACAAAAACACGAATTTCAACTCTGCTTTAAGAGGACTTATCTCTGTATATTTTGCCAAAATAAAACAAAAAATTATTTTTTTTATTAATTTTTCACACGCACCTGATGTATTAAAAAAGTATCTTGGCAAAGTTTCAAAGTTTTAAGCAAATTATTCCCCCGCCCCGGGAGCGATTTGCATCATCGTGACATTTAGTTGTTCAGAATCAACATTTTTAAAAGGAACGTATTTTATTTTCATTTTTATATGTTATATTTACTTTAAAAATGGCGCTTCTCACTCGTAAGAATTATTTAAAAATCATTTTCACTTTAAATTTTACACAGAATCACTCCATGATTGTAAACAAAATTATTCAGTTTAACACAAAATCTAGTGTTTTGGATAAAAACACATTAAATAATTATTTCTCGCCTTCGTTAGCAGCGTTAGCCAAGTGGCCATGGTTGAGTCCTGGAGTGGCTAAGGATTTGTCGTACAGAGAGGTCGATGTTGAATCTGTCAAGGCAGAAAAATCTCCCATTAGTGTGGTGTGGAAGTTTAAACAGCAGAGTGCCCCATCAGGTCACTTAACGGTGGTTCTAACTTACGAGGTCTGTCACTAAAACAGTTGTGCAGTTTCAATTTTGTCGTTAATAGAAACAACTTAATACAGAACTCGAACTATTGAAAAATAAAATCCAGCTTGTAGAATCTTACGTCTGTAGAGAAATTAACGTATATTTATATTAATTTTTGATAAATATTTCGAAAGCAAATTAGTCTTATACATTCAAATAGCACGTATAAGTTCAGATTATTAAAAACTTTATGGTATGAAAGAACATTAAAATGAGAGAGAAATTAAGGTATCCGACTACTTGCGGCAACTTTTTTAAAAAAATGGCGATAAGGGAATTATCTCTTTGAAGTTTTTAGATTTATTTAGTACATTTTAAGATAAATATGCTAAAATTAAGAAGAGAAAAGGAAATTATTACTACCAAAATAGGAAAAAATTGGTTAAAATTTACAAAAAATTACATAAACGGGGCCCATTCTGTATAAAAAGTTTATGAGCAAATTTTCAATTTTTCAATTTTGATATGTTGCTTTGCTATTCATTTTTAAAATGACCTTCAGGATAAGAGATATTTTAATTTTTACAAAAACTAGAGCACTTTATCTTTGTTATTATATGAAATTGCTAAAAAAAACAGTGATTATAGTCACATAAGGGACTGTAAATTTTGTAATAAAACAGTGGTTGATAAATCTGAAGGTTAAGATACTTCTACTATTATATGGAACATACACACAAAAAATTTCAGTTAATTGTTTTCAAAACTGTTTCAGAAATCGCTGTCCCAGTTTGAGCATTTTAAAAAAACACACATTTCGATTAAAGCGCATTTTAAAGTATGATATCTTGCTTAAATTAGTGTGGCATCTGCTTTTACTAAAACACTTGTAGTTTCTATCAAGTGAATGGAAAATAATAAAATTGATATTCTTATAAAGATAATAAAATGGCCTATATATAAAATAAAATCATAAAAAAATTTGTCAAAATTCACAAATTTAGGGTATTCGGATTCCTTAAGACGGGTATCCCAGAAACCATCAGAATATTGATATTTTTTTATTAACTCATATAATATCTTAAATCAGCGGTATTCAACCTGCGGTCCACCGAGCCTTTTTAAGTGGCCCGGCTATGGTCCATTGCTCTGAGAAATTTACTTATTTAAGAACATTGTATTAAAAATTTGGTGGGAAATTCTTTATAAAGAAATAAAATATATCACTTTGATTTTTGCTGTTGGTGTCGTACGGGTTAGAATTGACATTCTTTTTCTATATGGAACGGTTACGGTTAATGATAACAGACAACAATGGAGTAGCGACAATTTTATGGGTGTGATTAGTAATTTTTAACTATCTTTCATATTTTGCAAGTGAAAAATATTCAAAGAAAATCTATCGTTTCAAGACGATAGGGAGGTTGACTATTTTGTAGAGAAAAACAAACATTGATCAGTAATTGTTTGATTTGTCACGAAAGTGCTGTATTTAAAAAATACCAGTAAACAGGAAACATTCAAAGACACTTCTCCTCGAATATCTCTTTCAAGAGGTGATAAATAGGCTTTCTTGAATAATCTTTGCAACGGCAACAAAGTATTTTGTCAGTGGTAATATCACAGCGGTAACAAAGATATCCTATGAAGTCTGTTATATTATTGGTAATCGTATGAAACGGTTTGTTTATGCAGAAATTGTGAAAGAGTGTTTCTTAAATGCTTCTAATTTAGTATGACAAAATAAAAAAAAATATAAAAAATGATAATTATAAAAAAGGCAAAGCAGGAGTTATAATATTTTGATCAATTTTCCATATTTTAAATTCCCAATGTTGTCTTGGTTTCAAAGCATTTCTTTCCCCCCACCCCCATTTATCATCATGTTGCCGCCCCCGTGAAATAACTAACATATGTATGCAGCCCGCGTGAAATAGCTGACATATGTATGCAGCCCAGCAGAAAAAAAGGTTGAGTACTCCTATCTTAAATCATTCCAAACATGCCTGAAAAATTTCAGATCTTTTTCTGCATTTTTTATTAAGTTATGGGACAATTTTTGATGCAGGACAGGAGACTGAACAAAACTGCCACGCCCACTTTTCAGATCCTCTGCTAGAAAAGAACCAGATAAAAATGAATTCATTATTTTTCTACCTCTCACAAATTAGTGTTTAAACTTATATGGAATCAATCACTTTGATTTGATAATTTGTGAATTATTGGTTGACTTTTATGTACAATTCTTTTCCGGAAAATTTCATTACATATATGCGTTTGGGAATACATAAAATACCAGCAAATATGTTTTATGTTTATAAATTTTGTTTTCTAAGGTATTTGTTATTGAAGAGTTCAATTCAAAGAGATTAAAAATTCTAAATGCATCATAGATAGGCTTAAAAGAAAAACTATCGATGCAATAGTAAAAATTTCCGTTACGTGGTACTCAAATATTCAGGCAAGCACAAGTTTTCAAAAATGTGTCAAGACACCAACTTGAATTGTTCAAAGTTGGAAAAAACAAGCAATAATTCATTAAAATATGAAGTAAAATACTGTAATTGATCAAAATCACCAACATATGTAGAATTACGTACGCAGTAACAAATCATTTCAAGAAAGAACTGTACAATTTATACAAAAATTCAGTTAATGAAAGAACAAATAAATTTTGTCAAGATTTAAAAGTAATGCGATTTTTGTGATATTATTATGAATGAAACTTAAACTTCAAAAAAGATTCCCAAAACACAAATACTATATCTAACTTTAATAACTCTAATTAATAGATAAAAATCTAATTTGCAAGAATAGCGATAAAAGTTAAAAGCAAAACTCACCCTTTTTTACATTATTTTATGCCGCCCATCTAGTATAGTGATTAGTGACGCTGGCTGCTGTGCCGTTGGGTCTAGATTTGAATCCCAGAGAAGGCATGGATGTTTGCAGATGTATATCCTTCACGACATGGGGGTACTCTAAATATCCGTCGATCCCCAAGTCCTCTCGTGAGGTTGTTGAAAGGGGAAGAAAGGAGGGAGGTCTCTGACCACCCCCAGCGAGTTCTCACTCAAAATTTGGGTAGAATCGAGCCAAATTGCGCTGCCACCTGTATGGTGCCCAAAGCTACGGCTAACGACAGGCTTGAATGTAGTTCTTTGCCTCGATTAATTTCGTGGGCATTGATCTGATGTTACTGTGGATCAGGTGTCATAAGTAAGAACGACAACATACTTCTTTTCAATGATATGTATATATCCCATATATAAAATTTCAACACAATCATTATGTAAATGTTTAAGGATATTTATTTAAACAAATGCATAGATGTATTTCTTCGATTTTGACATATTTTACGTATGAATTGTTATTTGTAATAATGAAAGTTGTACATTTGGAGATCTCATTGGATTTTGCTTTCATTCGTGTACAATTTTTAATATGCGAAGGCTTTTAAAATAGGGAATGAAACATAAAGGCTTAAACATATTTTGTACATGTTGTGCTTTATGTAAGTTGTAAAATAAAGCATGGAAATAGCATGGAGTTGTGTGCAGTTATTTTTTTGTAATTGTTATGCTAAAATTTTATGAAATACTGATCATTCGTTTTTTTCCTTCATATATTCATTATACAAGTATACTGGTTAATTGTTCTAAATTTTTGCAATTTCTTGTGGTAAGTAATTTATCATTAGCTAAGTAACATTTCATAAAACTTTCAGACTATTCGATATCATGCTATTCATGGGATGAAACCTTTAAACTGATATTTCTATATGTTGAATTTTTGTTCACATTCTACTATTCGAAATCCTAAAGTTTTTTTGATAAGTGAAAAAGGGGTGTGAAATTTTTGTATACATGTTCTAAAATGTATGTATTGTAAAACTGTGAATGGAATTAGTCCTAAGATGTGTAGTAATTTTTTAAAAAATTTCAAATTCAAAATTAATGGCTTTTTCTGAGAATTTCTTGCATGTTTGACAGTGAAAAAAATACTACAAAATTAAACAGAAGCAGTATAAAGTACTTGAAAAAATTTTTTTGGAAGAAAACATACATATTTATGAAAAGCCTTAAAGATTTAAAAATGTTAAGAAAAATTTAAAATTTAAAATTTTTTACAAATGTTTTCCTCAATAAATTTGAAATTTTTATATGGAATTATTACTCAATATCAATCCTTAGAAAATAGAATTAAAATCAAATTCTAAATATTAAAAATAAAAAGAAATAAAAAGTAAGGATGGTACCCAGTCGCCTTAAAAGTTTTTGTCTGAAGCCTTATTTTCTTTTCTTTTCTTTAACTTAATTGTTTAAAAAACAAATAAAAAGTTAATAAAAAACTTCATTAAATTAAATTTTAATGCTTCAAATATCTAAAATCTGTATGAAGCTGCTAATTAGTTTCAAAAATATCATTCATAAACAGCAAGACAAACTTATTACAATACTGCTAAACCCCTATCACAACAATTGCATTTCACTTTTTGATTAATTATTTAATTTAGAAAAGTTATCGATAAACAATTTATTCCACGCTGTATTTGTAAAAAACCCTAAATATTATCTAGTTTATCTAACAGAGTTGAATACAATCAAAATTATTTCAGTGAAATGAAGCCAGGTAGGTTTTTTAATATTTGATCTAAAAATATGATTTAAATCCTTAATTACTTGGAATGATATTAAGAATAAATTAGTTCTGAGACTAACACTTAATGTGTGTGTGTATGATAATTATTTTTATTGATAAGCAATTAAATTAAATACATTTTGCGAAATAATGTATTCCCCTATCTTACCCGTAAAACACCAAAATTCCATCAAATTTGTTAATCAGATTTTATTGCAATCAAAACGAACTGGATGCTGTTTTTGGCTGATTGAGCTTTCTGTTATATTGCATGTTATAAGCACTCAGGTAGATTGCTTATAGTATGGTCTTTCGCAAATCATTCAGAAAAGCGCCTGCCTTGTAATCGTACAAAAAAAAAGGTATTTCAAAGCAATTAGTGTACTAGCATCGTAACTGACGAATAAGGATAGGGAAGATAATGATAAGGGCGACATTTTTAATTTTTTTTTTTTTTTTTTGATAAAAAGCGAGCTGCTTGTGTCAAGCATACTCCGGCAGTGATTTATTGAGTGCATTTACGCTTTTAATTTTTTTTTCGAATCATGAAGGAACGAGTCCTCTATTTTCTATCATTTTGCACTTTTTGTCTTCCTGGAAGAAAAAGTTCTTCCGCTGAATTATTAACGAATTCGTGTGATGCTCGTACAAACGTAGTTTTGAATCAATAGGAAGTTTAAAAAGAGTAAAAATAATGGCTTCTTTTTTCCAATTCTTGGAATTGTAGTGCTTATAAAAAAGTTCCTCTTTTCTTTTATTTCTCCATCTATTAATATAAAAAGCTTAAGTTTTTATTTGAAAATACTTAATAATCAGACAAAAAAAAAAGATCTAAGAAGATTTTCTTGACTCTGCTGTCGCATTTATTTATTTTGTATAAATTTTATTAACACAAACAATCAAGTTTATTCGTGAGTTTAAATATTTAAAGCATTGAAGTAAAAAGAAAATAATTGGTTCAGTAAGTTTTAAATTCAGACATTTTCAACTTTCTAATTTAACAAAAATGAAATAAAAGTTACCTTAAGTTAAATAAATTTTTAAAATATTTGATGTATAAAAATATAATTTATAATTATTTTCTATACATCTTATTTTAACACAAACATAATGTTTGTTTTTAAATTTAAGTATTTAAAGCAACTAAGTAAAAATATAATTGATTTAGTGAATTTTAAATTCAGACGTTTTCAACTGAATTCTAATTTACGAACAATTAAATGAGAAACAATTTATGTTTAGTAAATTTCAAAAGAAATATTCGATTATAAAAATATAATGTACAATTTTAGGAAAGTTCAAAATTAAATCAAAGAACTATATTTTCAATTGAATTCGTAATGATCAGATACATATAATATACTTTTCTCTTTTATTAAAATCTAAATATCGACAAATTGTTTAAGCAGCCAGTTCATTTTTTATATAAATTTTATTTTTCCTTTCTTTTTTTTAATCTTTTCAATTAATTAGACAAACTAATGGAATTACTAGTTGTTCATTGTTAATTTTTAAAATTTATTTAAATTTTAATTTTTTAATTCGAATTATTTTAGAAAATAACCAAACATTACTCTGTAACCAAGAAAACTCGAAAAAACCCGTGATGATGCTTCCCCATTTAAAATTAGCCTTAAAATGTGTTACCGTTTAAGTGTATAATTCATAGAATAACTGGGTATTTCATGAAATAACTAGAAAAGTTAGTTAAAGTATATATTAGATAAAAAATTTCCTTCTTTACCTTGTTATTCTATTAAGTAACTAAGGATATGCCGTTACAATGAAAAATAAACAATTTCAAAGTTATTTTATAAATTAATTGATCATAAATAGCTAAAATCTCTCGAAAAATGCATTTTATCCCTATTGCGGATGATTAATTGATAAAAAATAAAAAAAAGCAGATGATGTAATTTATTATTGCTTATATTGCTAACATTAGTTAAACAGAAAGAAAAAAAAGAATATGCTGCAGAATTAGTTAAATTTAAATATTATCAAAAACTGCACTGGGAAGGAACACTGTTGCTTCATACAAACATTGTGTAAACTTTTTCGAACAAAATTGTAAGAACTGAAATACCTTTATTTTACTATACATTGTTTATTAGAGCAAGGATTGCTGTGGTGATACTTTGAATTGGAATTCAAAATTGACTAAAAGTAACTAGAACCAGTTCAAAGAACTTAGAGTGTCGGATTTCATACTTTAACGATCAACCAATCGTTATTCGATAGAATACCTAGTCATTCTATGAAATAATGGATTTCACACAGTAACATATATATATATATATATATAACAGACTATATATAGGCATTAGTTAATAATGCTGAAGAAATTTGGAATGAAATAACTTTTACAGTTGTGTTATAATAAACTAACATTATGCTAATGTTTTAGCAATATCTAACTTTGATGCATCGAAAGAGTACAGTATCTGAATAAAATCTTTTGAAAAATACCCTTAGCGCTTAATGTTTTGAAAACTTCTTTTTGGAGGCAGTTTAATGCTTAATGGCGATAGAAGAATGCACATTCAACGTCCAGTAACAGTGGAAAAAACTCCAGGTATCGAATCCCAACAGCTGAACTCAGCAGGAGAAATATGGCTTATTTCTTTGTAAGAAAGGGTCAACTAATACAACTAAATCACATCGCATGGATGGTGTCGTTCACAGATGCCATTTTAGAGAAAGAGTATCTGCTGTAGACAAGAATACACATTGACATGAGATTGATAGCAGGCACAATGCAAGTATTCACAAGTTTTGAAGAACAGATAATGCATGATTAAATTTCTATTCAAAGGCTCAATTCAAATTCAATGAGGTATTTGCTGAACACAACTCGAGTCATCACAATAGTTTAATAAATATCTTATCAAATCCAAGGGCTATAAGTTGTTAAGAAAAATATGTTTCCTCTTTCTTTTTTCTTTTAATTTAAAGATCATTTTATTGTGTGTGTGAAAATGGAAATCAAATTCACAGTTTTTTTTTTTATTTTAAAGGTTCCTTAAAATGTAACACTATACATTCAATTTTGAAAAATTTTCCTTCTAGTTGTTTATAAACTGTACAATATTTCAAAATCTAATAGTATTTTTTATTTCTGAAATATAAGTTTTGATAAACATTAATTCAAAATATTGTTTTTTCTTTCTTTTGTTTGTTTTTAAATTCTGGTTTTTAATAACCTCAATCGAAATAACTCAAGTATTAAGAAAAGTATTTCATTTTTCTTTAATTATTGTTTGAAATTCCATAGCTCTGTAACCTTAATATTAAGAGTATAGTGAACGAAGGTTAAACATTCCATAATTCAGGACTTTCAGTATCCATTTTATATGGATCAAGTTCAGTTCCAAATTTTGTAATTTATTTTTTCCAAAATTACGCACTTTTACAGTCTGCAAATTATCCTTTTACTCATGCAAATTACTTATTGGTTATATTTGTGATTTCATAAATTACGAGGTCCGTCACCAAAAGCCCTCGAGTAGCCGAATAGTTCAACGTTAATATTCACTCCTTCGTACGTTCATATTTTGTTGGAAAATCATAGCCTTTGTTTATTAGAAATTTCAGAACATTATTTTGTGAATTTCGTAACAAAAATTGAAGATCTATCATAAAGACATTTGCTTAAAAAAGTGTCGAATAAAAAATTTCTAAATGAACGCTTGATCACCAATAAATATAATTACGTTTACTCTTTTCCACGTAGTTAAATAATATTAAATAAAAATATTATTAAAATCTAAGGAATTAAATTAATTGGAATCATAAAGCTATTAAAGTCACTGCGTTCGAAACCCCTGATTTTAAAAAAAAAAATGTATATATATATATATATATATATATATATAGTGTCAGTTGAAATATAGTATACATATATAAACTTGTTTTATATAAGAAAATTATTACAAGAAAAGATAATTTAAAAGAAATTTTTTGGCAAAAAATAAAGAAAAAATTAAATATTTTCAAAACAATCTCCATTTTTCAAAAATACTTCAATAATAATAATATTTTGCCTATATATAACTAAGACTTCTATACAGATTCTGAATTAGACTTTAAAAAAATCACTTTATTTTTAGAGGTACGATTGAATATAATATTAATCATTTTCTGTTAAAATTTATCTACACCAATATATTATAATATGAATAAATCCCCTTCTAAATTAAATATTTCAAAATTCCTCACGTTTGTAGAGAAGTCTTAGCTATACATAGGCAAAATATTATTCTCATGGAAGTATTTTTATAAAAGAATAATGTTTTTTGGAAAATTGTCACTCTTTTTTTCAAAAATATTGCCTTTAAATAACTTTTTCTTGTAATAATATTCTTAAAACAAGTTCATATTTTTTATCTAATATAACTGACTCTAAACATCAAAAAGATTACTCATTCATACGTTTTTTTCAAAATCACGATTCCGAACGTTGTTAGTCACCATAAATAATTTAGAATGCTTATTTGCCTACAGATTTAAGTGGGTAACATGATGTTGACATGGAATTAGCATATGTAACGTATTTTGTGCCATCCAGCTGCAAAACCAGCTCCTTTATATAGACAGTACAACACCATTCATATGCACACGTGCACCCCAACAAATGTTGAGGGTCTTTCGTCCGACATCTCCCCGAAAACCGATGGCCATGAGAAAAACACCACTCCTCTCACGAGCCGGAACCCCGATTGTAATTCAAGGGTAAGGGAGAAACCGCCTCCACACCTCAAGACTGTGGAGTGGAGGACAGTCCGTTTTGAAATACCAGAAGATCAGTTGTGTTTAACTCCTCCCCCTGGCAAATATCATATTCTGTAGTACTGAAACATTCAATAGTATGAAAAACTTCTATTTAATGTAAATACTGTAATTAGTAGTGTGGATGCATAAGTAAATCAATTATTTAATTTCTTAAGTGTCTCGCTACCATAAATTTTTCCAGACGTCACAGCATCGCATTCGTCAGAATTCAGGGAGTAACACTGTTTCAACGTTTTATCAAAAATATATTCAAACAAATATAATCTCATTATTTCGTAATATTAAAAAGATCACATTTATCTAAAGCGTTAACTCGTCTAGCACTATTTTAAGATTCCACCAAAAATAGAATTCGATCGTATGTGATTTTGGCAACAAATGCAACCCAACAAGGTTCGAAGCCTTATAGTGTTGTTAATGATGATCAGGAACTCCTTTAAAAATAACGCTAAAGTGATAGCCTGGAAACTAAGGAGACAGAAAGGTCCAGAAGGTTTTTCTCAGGAGTAAAAATCATTTTACGCTGGGCGCCGTTGCAAAGAAAAGAATAGGAGAAACCATAAAAAGGAGCACTCCGCTTTCCGCCTTAAAGGTTGAAAAGGAAACAATCAAAAGGCATTCCTGCGTAACAAAGTTTTTTTCCCCCGCTTTTGAAAACGAGAAAAGCACTGTGTTTCTTTGAGAAGTTTTTATTGGCTGAAAAGGGTGAGTATTTCTGAAATGATTTCTGCGAAACATTCCACACTTTGTGAATCTCCAAATCTTGAACGTCATCATAAAGAATTCATTGTGAATCACATATGACTTCATTTTACATCGATGTGAATTGAGTAATAAACAATTCATGGTTGTACAATGAAAGTAAAAGAATTGTTTGGGGTACTTCAAAAACTATCGACTGGTACTTCCAAAAAAAATCTATATAACAAATTCATTTCAAACAACTAAAATAAAGTTATATTGTCCCGTAAGCGCCTAAACCTGAAAATATTTACAAGAGTATGTTACATAAATTTTTTGAAATACTTGTTGTAATATCTGTTTTCTTGCAAGATTTTATCCAAATTAGTTATACCTTGATTAATTATGCATTTGAAGCGCTCTCATGAGCTTAATTATAGCAAACTTTGTTGCTAAAATTTAGCAGAACTTTATGGCCAACTATGACAAATCTTTATTTTGTCTTAATCTTTGTCTTTTATCTTAATCTTTCATTTTTACAAATATAAGGTTTTATAATTATTTAATATGATTCTCATAAATTTTTATTTTGATTAATTATTTTTGAAACATTTTAAGTAGGTACTTGATTTCTCAAATGATATCTCATTCATATATATCTCAAGATGGGGAAAGATGTTTTTAAAGATGCACATACGGAATTTTTAAATTTATATTTTATCAAATGCTAAAAACATGTGCTTTAAAAAGAAATACAAAAAATATTTTAAAGCCGTATAAAAAAAAGCTGCATGTTTCATAAAAATATATTTACAAAAAATATCTGATTTTATGTGGATATGAAAATCTTCTGCGGACGAGCCCTGAATACAAACAGCCAAAAAAAGATGTAAAAACTTATGTTAGAAGGCAAGAGGAATTTTGAATCAAAATATTGCTCTACAGAAAATAGTACACCACCAAATATATATTTGAAATTTAAGTTGTATGTTTTTGTAATGATTTAAGTTTTGCAATATTCAAAACAGCATTTGTATTTGATATATTTCGCATGATGAATTTATCAAATATAAATAACAGTTATAAGTGGTCTCACTAGTTGAGTTGTCTTGACTGCGAGTTCATTACCAGCGTTATTTTTGTCAAATCATGGGTTCGGCTTCCAAAACTACTAATAACCGGCCATATAAAAATATTAAATTTGCCGATGCTCAAAGTCAGTAATCCTCAGCCTTATTCTTGTTGTGATACACTTTTAACAATTTCAAACTTTGGCAGCACACTTAAAAAGTTTAAGATAATTTTAATTATATGTAATACACTATGTAAAATAGGTTATGATAATAATTTCCAATGTTAAATAAAATATGTATAGAGAAGAAACAAAATGTTTATTGAGTAACTAATTACAAATTAATTATAAGAATACATTTAATGGGAAATTTGAGCTGGATGATTTTTGATAATTTCATTTATATTTGAACGTAAAAATGATAATGCCGCTCTCATTTCGTCATCTACATTTGTGACGTCTCTCGCGTTCTTCTTCTAACATAACCCCTACGTTCTTTGACGGCCACGATTAATGGCAAAACTTTTCCAACCCAAATCCAAGAAGTAAAAACGAAGCAAAGATGCAAATAAGATAACCTTTAAAAGGATGGAAAGTTTAGTGAGCAAGGATGGCAATTTAGAGGAAGCTAGTTCGGAAAAGGTAGAAGTGTAATTAGACGGCCTACCAAGGAATCACGGAGATCCCGCCATTAGTACAAGGTGCATACTATTGCACTTGAGCCTAACCTGAATATCTGAAGTTAATTGAACCGTTGAGTATTCAACCAAGGTAGGAGGATTATATTCTGAACGCTAGTATAATATTGAGATCGAGATTAGGCAGATATAAGATATTTTGATACGTGATCTAATTGCACGATCTGAGTACTTTAGTTTATTCTCACTTAATATAAGTTTGTGTTCGATATCTCTAAGTAATTTAAGTTAAATTCTTAATAAAAGTCATATTAAGAATTATAGAATGTCTCACATCCTTCCGATAATCCCACACCTCTAACTTACGCGGAAACCCCAAGACATAGCTATCGACAGATGGCTATGTCGCACATTTAAAAGTCTAAATTTTTGTTCCACTATTATATTTGTTAACGCTGAAAATTCAAATTCAGTTAAATAAGATGTAGAAAATTGTAACAATATTTTTAAACCTTTTGTTTTGTTATTATGAGATAACTGCCTCTAATTTTAATCCAAGAAGAATTAATTGACACTTCTAAATGTTTTGAAATTAAACCTCGGCTATTGCTAAATTTTTCTTTCCTTCAAATTTAATTCATATACAGATATGTCCGTTACCACAAATGGATTGCAAACCCAATCAAATCTTTTTATATTCATCTTTACCCGGAAGTATAAGTTAAATATACCACGAATACCAATGGCGTAACGTACACCCCCGCAATCCCTGCATTGCAGGGTGTCCAAGATTCTAAGGGGGCCAAAAGCCTGACTGACACCAAGTAAGGCTTGGGATCCAAAACCTGACTTTGCAGGAGAGCCCTTATATTCTCCGCTACGCCACTGATGAATACCTTAGTTTATTTCTATAAAACAGCTGAATGATTCGGTTTCGGATTTTATTTTTTTTCTAGAGTATAATTAATGATCTCAGAAACATTTGATAGCACACAAAAGTGCCACGGCATAGTGGTTGAGAATCATTGCTCTAAGTCAAGGGTGGGCGGACCTTTACATGAAACGGTCTGCTTTTAGTATTTTCAAGGTGTTGCGGTCCACCTTGTGACGTAGGTGCGATGAGCAAAAAAAAGTTCAACAATATTTATATTATAACAATGACTGTTCATAATCTGCCATTAGAAATAAAAACAGAATATTTGTATAATAACGATGATAAATACAGAATTTGTGCACTTACCTACATAACTACAGTAGAAAAGCTTACTCTCTTAAAACTACATTTTAAGTAAAACGCAAAATACAAACATAATAATTATACCCATAAATTTAACAATATCAAATGATGCATTTTCAAGCAATTCACAATACATCAAGAAATAAATAATTTTCACTTAAAATTAGTTCTCGTAGCTATAGTCTCAGTAGAAGACTTAGTCTTCATATTATCCGCCCTAAGCTTGAATACCTCGGTATATAATTACTAACTGCTAATCTTGCTCTGGATTCTAAGTGGACGTCTGTAAAACGGGAATGATAAGTTGTCTTAATTATATTCTTCGTTGAAAATGTAGATTCACACAGATAGGTAAAGCGAAAGAACGATGCTAAATAAATTGCAGCTTTTTTTAAAATTGGGGCACTTTACTTCGTCTATTAGATTCTAAAAGTTATTCTTTACAAATTACGTCCTTTTGAAGGAGAAAAAAAGCTTCGGTTTCCCCGAGAACATGTAACATATTTCATGTTATATTTTTCACATCAACATTGCCAAATAGGTAACCCATGAATGCAACTTTCGATTCTAGTCTAGTAAATTCTTGTAAACGTCCTCAAATTTGGGTTTCAGTTTTATTCACGGGTGTTTCCCCATTATCTTCATAACATCCTGTGTGTTTCTTTTAGTATGCTCGTCTAAGATTTTATATGAAGGTGGTCACCGCAAAATGTCTTGGTGGTCCACTGGTCGATCACGATCAATTTAATGCCTACCCCGGCTTTAAGTACTCAATACGACGTGGTGTGGAAGTTTGGAGGGTGAACAGCAAACTCACAGGTGTCATTCTCTTCACTTAAGGTCAAAATTACAAGATCCGTCACCAACAATCAGTTTTAAAGTGCGACGTTAGTAAAATTCCAATAATCAATAAAGAATTGTTATTATTTAAATGCAATAAAATTTGGTCATTTTTCTAAATAAGTCATTCCTCAATAAATTGTAAAAGTAACATGAGAAAAAATTAAGTTTTTAAGTATTTTCCCTAAAATTTAAATGAAAATTAAAGATGTCATTTGACAATGCTTTGAAAAATACTTTGGCTCTTAGGTTAGTATTATTGGATAGCTGTTGTAGCATACAAAATATAATTTGCCTTTTTATCATTTTCAGAACTCTTTCAAATAATCTGTTCCTATCATTTGAATATTTTCAAAAAAATTCATTAAAGAAGATAATGAAGATAAAAAATTGAAGAAGATAGTATGATACATTGCTCCATCTAAAACAATCTAAAAACTAAAATTTAGGTTCACTTCCATTTAATTTAATAAACCGAAAGTATCATTTCAAAAGCAGTCAGTTTTTTAATATTGAGATTATTGTACATAAGAAATGTATAGCATTTCTTTCAAAAGTATTAAAGTACATCAAAAAATATTTTTAAAAATTCGGTTTTCAATCCAGATCTTATATTGATCGATTGAAAGCAGCATTTCTGAAAATACTTTTTATAAAATACTTCTGACAAATTTAAATTATTTTATAATTATTCATGCTGAAATATCAAATTTATAATGCTCAAGGTTACGGTTTCCTAATTTTAAATAGACTTCAAAATTTTGATTCAATAGTGTCTGGGATACTTTACTGGTTATAATCCTAAGCCTTGTGACTGGTGATTTTTTCTTTAAAAAAATTTTAAATTATATGCATTGAAAAGCCGATTCCTGATACATTATGTAACCAAGAAAGTTTTAGTCTTTATAGAAGAAAAGATAATTCCAAGGATTGCTTACTCCTGTTATTAAACAAAATTCTAAATAACTGTTTAACCGTTATAATAGCATACGAGGTCTACCCGCCAACAGTCCTCGTGTAGCTTCATAGTATAACGTTAATAAACAATCAATCAATCAGTTGACTGTTATATTACCTTGTGTTTTTTACTTAAGTTATAAATTGAAACTCAAACTATTAACTTTGACTTAAAATATCTCTAACCCTTAACAATGTTGGTGAAACATGATGCAATATCTGAGGCTTCTGTCTTATGTTTTTAAACTTGTGACTTATGCTAGGAAGCGGTAAAGAAATTTGTACTTGCTTGTAGAATAAAGTTACATCAAGAACGGTTCGGAAATGATTCAAAATTCTTCTCCCTGGATTAGAAATCCATAAAAGATTATACCTGGTCAGGTAGACCATCAAATGTAAACATTGATGACTTAGAAACCATGAAGCCAATTTCAGTTTCGCGTGTCGACAGCTTTCAAAGTAAGTGAAAAAATAATACGAAGCAAAATGAAAATGAAATGGAAACTAAGAAAATGTGTAACACAGAACTAGGTAATAGAAAAAAATTACTCATTTCAGGTGAAAGATCCTTCCCCATCCTCCTTATTCACCAGGCATGTCTCCGTCGGATTATCACCTATTTTTATCATTGGACAATTATATGCGTGAAAAATAGCTTAATATAAGACAAATTATAAAGAGGGATGCCGATATTTTTTGAAAATAAAAATGAATAAGTGTAAAAAAAGTAGAATTTATAGATTAGTTTCTCACTGGGAAAGGATTGTTTATTTTAAAGGCTGGTATTTTGATGAATAAAACTATTGCATATAAAAACACAAATGTGTTTTCTTTCTCAGTTTAACATCAACATAAAACTCTAGGTTCCCTGATAGTACAGTGGCCGCGGTAGCCGAGTGGTATAGGTATCGGATCGTGGCTTGCCTTGTCACGAGTTCGAGCCCAGTACCACTAAAGACCCGCCGTGTAGGGCAGCGATGCACGTTAAATCTGTCGAGAGTTCAAACGTCCTCCCGTTGGTGTGGTGTGGTAGTTAGGAGAGGGGGGTGCCAGCTCAGGTGTCGTCCACTTCACTTGACCATGGTTCAAAATTACGTGGTCCTTCGCCAAAAGCCCTCGTGTAGCTGAACAGTGCGACGTTAATATTCAATCAATCAATCCCTGATAGTACATCATATGTAATTGCAACTGATTTTACAACCTACAATACTTATTTTTAGGTCAGTGGAACTATTATGAATACGGGACACAGCATCATATTTCGATCGGAAACGGTTGATCCTGAAAATGTTGTGAATATAACGGAAGGACCCTTGTCTTACCGATATCGTTTCGAGGAAATTCATCTTCATTACGGTAGGACAGATGACAGGGGATCGGAACACACTCTTTCTGGATATTCGTTTCCCGCTGAAGTAAGTATATATTTTCTGTAAATTAAAAACGTTACAAACAGTTTAAATACTTTTTTCTGTATTTCAAAATAAAAAAAAAAACTATTTGATTATTATAAGTATCTTTTCAACGTTTTTAAGATTTTATGATTTTGATATAGAATTATTAACATTAAATAAATTTTAATGGGATAAAAGGCATACAATTCTAAAACCTACATTCTTATGTTCTTTTTTCTTTGAATTTAGTGAAATTATTTTG
>BMAV01024594.1:304399-338776 GCA_019973955.1 Trichonephila inaurata madagascariensis
TTTATATTTGTTAAAATAACTATTATACAGTGGAAGGATAAATACACCTAATCAGTTAACAATTGTAATGATAGATTAAATAATTTAATTTTCAAGATCGAAACAATAACGAGCTGAGTTGAAAAAAGTACGCCTTTGAATACATATGTTAAAAAAAGACTAGTATTGAGTATGTACATAAAAATAAGAAGGATAATTTTGCTTAAAGAATGGAAGAGAAAATGCATTTTCAAATAGAAATTAAGTGATAATCCTAATATTTATCAATCAAAATAAGTTTTACAGTCTTTCGGATCCAGAAAAGTTCAACATGAGTCTGTAAAATGAAATTAATGATATATATACATACATACCCCCATATATATATATATAATTCAAGACAATTATAATGGAGTAGTTTATTCTTATCCCTGAAATTTTTTCTGGGCTTTATCATTAATTAATTTAATTTTCTTAATATCGAGAATCGTCAAAATAATTTATAAAAAAAATATGCAAAAAGATATTTTAAATTATTTCAGCAATTGTATGAGGAACTAATTTTAACAAAGATCTAGGAGCTTAATAGCAGTATTGATGTATATTGCATTATAATAGCACCTAATCATTGAACAAATGTAAAAAAATAGAACAATTCTAAAATGGCAAATAATTTATGAAGTTTGTGTGCTTCACTAATTATATGTATGTATATAATTCTTCTTAAATTATTTATAATATAATTCTTTTACTTAACTATTTGAAAAAAATAATTTTAACAAAGTAATAAAGTTTGAAAAATTTGATAAATTTAAGGAAAAGAATTTGAAATAAGGTACAAAATAATATCCATCTCATAAAAAATTCTAACAGCATGGCACTAAGAAAAGTTATAAATTTTAATGAAAAAGTTTATGTGAATGTATAAATTAAAAAAAGATTAATTAATCAGAAAAATAATGGAATTGAGTGTATTTGGTTATACTCAATGTTTTGATGAAATTTAATGCTTTTTAATAATTTCAATTTGATTTTCCAATTATGCATTTATTTCAATTCCGGAAATTTAAATATATTTTTTTTTTACTTTTTTGCAAGTGTCATCAAAGTGTATTCAGAAATATAATTCATGAATTTATTTTGAGAGAGATGTATATGTATATATTGCAAATCGGAACTAGTAAGTTTGGATTTTAAATATAACAACATTTAAGCAGAAATTCTAATGTGACATGATTGAAAATTGCAGCCGGATGGGCTAAATGCTCCAAGAAAACATCTTAGCGATATTTAAGAAGGCATATGTTTTGCATTAATTTTAAGTATATTGCGGACTAATGTAATTTATGCTTTTATATAAGTTTAGAGTCGCAAGGAACTAGGGTTTCGTATGTATGAAACAACTCTTTCTTATTTATAACATTATGTAGTAAAAAAAATTACGAACATGTTACATTTTATTATACAGTAAAAAGCTCTTTGGAGAGTGAAAAAAAGATGTTAGAATCATAGTTTTTAAATTCTAAATCAAACGGTAAAAAGAAATTAAGTTTCAATAAATAAATATATTTATTTAATTTAATATAATTGTTTACATATTATACATCAAGTATAATTTCTTTTTTTAAATTAATTATTTTTATATTACACTTAATCTGAAAATAGTTCTTTCATAATTCCTCATATTCCTTAAGAATATGCTCTGTTAAAGGAAAAATGGTCTACTCTTGTAACACATATACACCCATACAAAGACTCTATTTATTTTATCAAATTTATGAAAAATCATCGATATCTATAATACTCCTGTACAGCCCGATGAGTCTAGTTGAAGCTCTGTTATTACAAATTTATAAATTATCATACTTATAAGGTATTCGAACACGTTAAAATGACCAAATTCGGAGTAAACACATTATTATTATTATTATTTATTATTATTGAAAAGAGCTATCTTTTTTGGCTTTAGAGAACATGCTTTGTTTTGTTTCTGCTCTACCTAGAGGCCAAATTATAATCAATTTTATAAAATTAGAAAAACTATAAATGGGCATTTAAAATGTTCAAAATCCATCGTGGAGAGTCTGATAACTCAAAATGTTATACATTTATTTCCATAAATCTTTCTATACCTGATATTCATATTATTTTCTACAGAATGATGTAAAATATTTTCTTTTGTTTGAATATTTTTGGGTTGTAGCTCGTTACTTAAATGATGGTCTCATAAAGAATGTCGCATTTCTTATAATATTTACTGGATCAGAGCTCTAAAATTTTTAATTTTAATAAAACATTAAAATTTTGCTTTATTCTCTAGATAAATGCATCTAATTTGTTTTAGTAATACTTTTACTGATATAAGTTTATTACTTTTTTCTAATTGCTTTGAAGTTTTTCAAAAATATAACTAAAATTTCACTTATAATTGTGATTTTTGTAAAACTTAGATAATTTTTTTTAAAAATATTGTTATATATATAGTTAAATGTTAATATATGATTCTTAAAAAAGCCTTTGTAATGTTTTAGTATGCTATTTACTAAAAAAGTACTCCAAACGTGTTCTGACACCTTATTTTTTTAACCCTTATTTCTATGAATACTTCTTAAAGCATTTAACTGCTTATGCATCAATAAAAAAGAATGATCAATTAGTAAAAAAGAAACCTTTCATGCCATTGTTTAAATGTTAACGAATATTCACTTTCGTATACTGAACTATAGTTGCAAAATGTCTCATTTCAGTAACATCAAAAGAGATCCATCCATTTCATTGAGTCTATATCCAAGACGAAAACTTATCTTTCTTTCAGTAATTCCCATTCCTTCTTCGCTCGATACTTCTGTTTGTAGTTTGTGGGGAGGGGCACAAGTACTTGGTTCCTTTCCCTCCCCTCTTTCAATTTCGATGTAATTGAGCATTCTTCGGCTTAAGATGCCAGAGAAGCGTACTCTGATGAATTGTGGGCGAATCTAATGCATATTGTATGTAGACTTCTTGCCTTCTTCTGCCACTGACAGAAGTCGTATATCATTACAAGAACTCCTGACGACAAATTATTCCACAGCTAATGGATACTATCCAGACTAGGGACGAAAAGTAAGGGGATGTGGGGAAAAATTGAAAAATAGGGAAATAATCGCTTATAAAGGAAGAATGTGTTGTGTCTTATCGGTATTATTCGAATATGTTGACGTTCTTTGTTGATTGAATAATTTTTTAAACTTTAAGTATGTTGTGGTACTGAATATATTTGAATAAATATAATTAAGATGAACAACGTTCAAGAGATTATATTGAAAGCTGGGTATTTTTTAAATATTAATTCAAATTAAGTAGAGCTTATCTGTAGTTATTGTAGTAGAGAAATATAGTTATAGAATAAATACCAATGATCACAATTACTAACTATAATTATGTGAATGAGTAGATGAAAGAAAAAAACAAACGTAGTTGAATGCTGTCTTTAAAATTATGAATTTTTAAGAAAGGGGAACTCATTTTTAGAATAATAATCTATAAATTTATGGTTACAACTATTTTTAGATATTTTATCCATTGCTATGAGGAATTCTACAGAACAATTATAATGTTTTCTGAAACGAAATTTATAAAAAAGAAAAATGATTATTTTATTTATTGTGGCTTTAAGTCCTTAATATTAAGACGGAATAATTTAATTACACTTCATTCTTAAATAGAATTTTATTCTTTACCAACTATCGATACTTGTTGCAACAAAATTATTTTTCGTTAATGAAAAAAACAAACAAAATTCCTATTTTTTCACGCTAATTACATAAGTGAGGAGACTCAAAGAAAGAATGCGATAGTATAATCGAAACATTGTTTGGAAAGGGTCTTTGTGCATTAATTCTTAATTAGGTACGAGAATCTATAATAAGCCATACAATAGAACTGTTATCATGGGAGTTGAATATTTTTTTAAAGTATAAAGAGTATTTTTTTTGAAGAAATGTTTCAATTGCAACAGTTAAAACCCTATTGAGTGATTCTGCTGTGTATAGTGTAATTTCTTTTGAACATAGTACTATTATAAATAATTTGTTGTCAACTTTTGAAACGTATATAAGTTTATTTTTCTAAATTTCAGGAAAGCCATGCTAAAATTGAGAATTTTATCATTAGTTTAAATTATAATACTTAGAAAATAATTAATACTTACATTTGATAAAAGATTTAACCATAAAATTTACTCTTAAAGGCTGTCTTCGGTAAAAGTACGAGAGCTTGAACTAAACGTGAAGCACATTTTCAGACAGAAAAATCTCTCAATGTCCATGGAAATTTGCATTATCTTAGCTCATACCTCTGTTAACAATATAGTGTTTTTAATAATTTCAAAATATTCCATGAATATTTTCTTTTTAGTTTTAATACATGAAGGCGTAGCCCATTTAATATTACGACTTTGGAGAAAAAATACGAAACACATTTTATACCAGAAAAAATGAATCATCTCGGTTAAAAATGGGAAATATGATAAAAAATACTGCTCTTTAAAGGATAGTGAAGCCAGAATATCATATTAATTTTTCATTTTTTTTATTTGAAAAAAATGTTCCACATTTAGGTCCTATTCTTTAACATTAACCGAAAACAGCCTTAAAATAGCGTAAGCACAATTACTATGTACGGTACAAAAGCTTTTTAATTCACGAAGAACCATTTTTCAGAGTAGTTTTAATCCTAGCTAAAATAATTTTTTGTCATGTATTTCAGTTACAGATATTTGGATATAACTCAGATTTGTACAACAACATATCTGAAGCTCTTTCCGTGAGAAGAAGTGAAGGTGTAGTTGGTATAGCTGTGCTTCTACAAGTGAGAGCTTCATTTCTTTTCATTCAGGAGTTCTAAGTAAATTTTAATTAACTTTTTCATGACAACAGGTCACGCAAAAGAAACACATTTATAGAATAAGAATACAAACGTATTCTAGGGTTGAATTCATTCCTATCTTTCTACTTTAATGTAATAATATATATGTCAAATTTAACAAGAAACACGTGGTATCTATCACGCATACTTCAAGAAACTCTCAGCTTCTTACTTTCAGTCACAGCGATTTTTAATTAATAAAAAGGAATATTTTTTAAAGATTTATTAATTAAAACTGAGACATTCGACTTTATAAAAACAAAGCATGCGATTCATAAGTTTAATTAAAAGGATTTCCTGCATAGATTTTATCTTAAAGTAGTTTTATCTCACTAAATGATACAATCTTTTCAGTATTCATATGCAAAAAAAAAAGCATTGATAAAAATTTAGAATTCTTTGAAATAAATTAACGATACCTTTAAGGAATAAACTCTTTGTTTCAGGAACATTTTAAAATAAAATATACAAACGGAAAACATCTGGATTCTTAAATTCTTTCTTTATAATGCACAGTAATTGTTTATAGAAAATAACAGTTCTGTAATTTGACTCTGTTGCGAAGAAAAATTTAGTACAATTATCAATGTATTAAAATTCCCTTTCTATGCAAGTTCGTTCATAATAAATATTGAAATTTTCAAAGCATATTCGTCGTATAGCTCTTTACCATTTAAAAATAAACAGTTTGAGAGAGAAAATTAAATGAATTTAAATTATCTTTTTACCAAAGAGAACGCCTAATTGTGTTTCGTGTTTATTTAACAGTTAATTAATTTACGGAATTCACAAATATTCTAATACATTTCATATTTATGTGAAAACTAATTTTCCATTTTCCTTATGATTAAAAATTATATTTAGATTTAATGTTAACTTCTATGACACATTGAGAAAGTTAACTGAAATTTATTTTAAAAAATTAGGAAATTCCCTCTGTGTGTATTGTATTTGTTCAATTAATATTCTCTAAGAATTCAGATGTTTTTACTTTATGAGATGTTTTTAACTAAATAAAAGAAGGATGTTATATGTATTGTGTGTATTTTAATAATTAATTTTTTAAGTCAGATCTGCATGCAGGTATAATGTAATTACATATACACTAAAGAGGTAAGTTGGTTTTAACTTCATTATTATTTGTCTTATTTCATAAAATATGGTAGACAATTATTGCATTTAATGTGTAATATGAAAGACAATTAATGTTGACTAATGTAGTAATTCAATCATCATTAATACAAAAAACAATCTTTAAACGAAACTGTTTGTTGTACAGTAGAAATGTAATATTGAAGAAATTTTTTTCAGGCGAAAGTAGTTTTGTGTTAAAATTAATCTCTTAATAAATAAACGAATATGATTTTTTTAAAAAAAAACAGCAACTTTTTTTTAAAATTAAAGGCATGTGAATTATTTTTTCGTTCATGAGTGTGTTTTCTCTAATTTTATTACATAAAACACACACACACACACACACACAATTTCATGCTTGTAATAAATATATTATTTAGAATCTCTCGCTAAATTTCGGAATATAAACAATCCTTCAGGAAACGTAGAAAAAGGAACAAGCAAAATTTGGAAATCAGTACATGCTACACATGAAATAACTCCAAACAAAAAAAAACTTTATTTATGAAATAGATTAGCAATAATTTAATTAACACAGCACAAAAACAAATTCCAAACAACACAAACTTTACGTGAATAATCATTTAAGCTGAAGATATGGTAAAAAAAAAAACTAAATAATGAAGTTTGAAAAATATACTCATCAATCAATTTATTAAAAAATGATCCACAAGTTAGAAAATTAACGAAAACTTTCCTAAAACAGTAATTAAAAACAATTCTCCAATACGAAAGAGAAAATTTTATATTATGGTAAAGAAATTCCTCTATCATGCATATGTATTGACTCAGCTATTGATTTTGTGTCAACCAATCTCCGTCCTCTCTGTCTCCTTTATATTAAAAACAACAATTTCAAATTTATCGTTTATATAGTGCATGCATTATTGAACAAAATATTTTATAGATGGGAGATTTATCGAATGCAGAGCTGAGAATTCTTACGAGCCAGCTACACAGAATAGTGTACAGAGGTAAGTAATTTCCTACAGAAAAATACAATGTTTTTGAATTATTGGCAAGTTGAAAAATATTAGAATTTTCTCTGCAGAGAGGAAATGAAATGAGAAAATATTAAAATGCTCTCCCCCTTTTGAAAATGGTGGCCGTTTGTGTGATTATTTATGACAATAAATTCTGTAAGCTATTACTAGAAAAGGGATTGAAGGTCTTAAAGTTGTTGCAGTAAGATAGTTTATGATATTTTTTTTTTTCATTTTATCAAGCTAAGAGCTACATTTTCGCAACTTTGCTCATTTCTATTTCTTATAGTTGAAGTCAGAAGGCTTTAGCAGAAAAACGTAAATAATTTTTGCGGTTTAAAATAAATTTAATTCAAAATGTTATATTCCGCTAAATATTCGACTTTAAACAGTATAAAAAACATGCTAATTTAATTAAATGAATATTTATCAAGAACTCTCTTTCGGCATTTAATAAATATTTTATATTCATTATTTAAATGAACATTTCATTAGCATTATTGTATGAATATAATCAATAAATTTAATTTACTTTTAGTGTAAGATTTCTTTTCTTCTAAACGTAGTATTGTTTAAAATATTCAAACTAATTGCATTTTTAATTAAGTTTTGAAGAACTGCATCCCAGATATCTTCAAGCGCAAGTTTCTCTTTCTAATATTGGCATCTCTTAAAGAAAAATGACTACGATATTTTAAGAAGTTATTCTTTGTAAGAAATGTATCATTAAAATTAAAACAGTTGTAATAAAGTTTTTAAAGCTAACCCTTCTGTGTTTTTTTATATAATTGAGTTATGTAATTATACAATAATGTAGAGAACTGAGAGCATCCGCCACAAAAAATAAGTCTTTAAAGTATAGTAATCTTTGAAAAATAATAAAGTTTTACTTGGGTAAACAAGAAATAAAAACTTCAAGCATGAAAATAAATCCCTAAAACATTTAAACTTTTTTTTTTTCTATTTAGTTTTTGAAGATTTCAGGAAGCAAATTTTAATTACTAAATATAAAAGTTAATTTATTAAATCTCATGAATAAATAAATTATAAAGATTAAGATAAATTATTTTCAGGAGAAAAATCAGAAACAAGGGAAGAGATATATTTCTTAAAGATTTTTTAGGGCTTTTCTCTACTTTTACGTAACAAGAAAAGTTTAGCAGCTTAGATAGAATTGCATTGAATTTGCGCATTGATTACTGGTGATAGATTTCATGATGATGTTCGAAATACGAGCGCAACATCTGAATTGATACCTCACTTTTTTAAATTGTCAAACTTCTTTCCCACATAATTCGGAAATAGAATTTCGAATAAGGTTCAAAACTATCATCCCGGATAATTTTCATCTTGGCAGAATCTTAATTTGATGTAATACTTTTTATTCATTCCACGATTTTCGGTGGGGAGGGACCTTCAAGGTACTAGTGGTAGACAAAAATAATAGCAACCCTTACAATCTGTTTTTTTTGTGTGTTTTTTTTTCATTTATGAAATGTTGGTCTATGGCAGTGGTCTTCAACCTGTGTTCCACGGAGCCCTGGGGTTCCAATGGATTCCATGAGTCACAATAAAAAAAAATCGAAAAAAAAATTATAATCGAAAAGAAATATGAATGCAAAATCGATTCATCGAAAACTACAAGTAACTAAAACTCATACATTCATTAATACTTATTCATACGTATTATAACTTTATTTTGTAGTTTTCTTAAACTTTTAATGTAATGTAATAAAAGGAAATACTAAAACGTTTTTTTCCCGTTATATGTACCACATACTGGATCGTAAACATTCTATTGTTTGTTATCCCGGATTCCAAGGAATAATTTTATACTCGTTAATACAATGTTTTGCACAACTAAATAGTTTTCTGATTTAAAATGCCCCTTTTCACATTGTGGGGGAAAAACAACTATATTGAAAAAGAGAGAACTACTCTCTTATCCTTATATCAAATGATTCGATGTTAAAATCTAAATTTAAGCAAGAACAGATCCTTAATTTAGTGCTTCTCAAACTGTGGGACATGCCTCTCTAGGGCTGCGGTAGCCTAGTGGTCAATGTATCGGATCATGGCAGACAGGTTATGAGTTCGAGCCCAGTACCACTAAAGACCCAACGTGTAGGGCAGCGATGCACGTTAAATCTGTCGAGAGCTGAAACGTCCTCCCGTTAGTGTGGTGTGGTAGTTAGGAGAGGGGGTGCCAGTTCACAGGTGTCGTCCACGTCACTTGATCATGGTTCAAAATTACGTGGTCCGTCGCCAAAAGCCCTCGTATAGCTGAACAGTGCGACGTTAATATTCACTCATTCCCTCACGCCTCTCTAAAGGGATGTGATAATCGCACGAAGAGGCGTGTGAGCGTATCGAAAAACAGAAAATAAAAGATTATTTTAAAAAGAATTTTTAATTTACTGGAAGGAAGTAAAACAAAATGCATTCTGACACAATAAAAATAAAATACACCTTGCCTTGTTTATCGCAATCTGTTAGAATTTAAAAACTAGAAAGGAAATTAACATAGTACTTATCCTATTACTTAAAAGTAACTTTTACTTAAAATATCTGTTACTTAAAAGTAACATCTACAAAATTGAATACTTATCCCGATAATTTGTACGGTTTATATTTAATGTCGTATTGTAGCTTTAACGACAAAGTACATTATTATTACATTCAACACACTGTTATTGTAAGGGGAGGGTGATGAGATTTATGATTGAAAATTGGATCGCCATTACTGAAAGTTTGAGAAGCACTGCCTTAATTTTTTAAGTTGTAAATTCATGCAAAATACATTGGATTTCTCACGCAACTATAAACGCCATCTAAAACATTGTATTTAAGAGGAAAATATATCTCAACGTGAGTGACTACAAAAACAGAATATAAAAATGAATTAAATGCAGAATATAAAATGCGACTGTAGATAATTTCAATAGAACTGGACCGATAGATTGCGTAACAAAAAGTGCAAGCAAACATTCCATATACTAAATATAATGCAAGGATAAGTGGTACTTGGAGCATAGATTAACATTATTATGAATAAATTATATTAAAATTACAATTAAAATTTTAATAACAAATACAATACGTTGCTTTCAATTGTCTTCGCATAAAATACCTATAACATGTTGTAGTCTACTTAAGGTATCCTACTACGTTCGGAAACGTGATTTTAAAAAAGCACATAAATGGATAATTTTCATTATATTTAGTGTCACTTAGATTAGAATACCTGTATAAAATTGTTAATGACATTTTGACAAAAAAATTATTTAAATACAATATTTCGGTAAAAAATTAACTTGGAATAATTTTTTTTCCAAATGTTCTCCTTTTGGGAAAAATGCTTCTATTATAATAAAATTTTGCCTGTATACAGCTCAGACCTCTGTATAGAGGCTCAACTAGAATTTTTGAAAGATATAACTTAGAAGTGGGTGTATCCATATTTTACGACAACAGAGGGGAGCAATTTTAAGAAAAAAACGCCAATAATTATTTAAATTGGTGGTAACTCTGAAAATAATGTGAATTTTTCAAAATTTCTAGTTGAGCCTCTGTAGAGAGGTCTGAGCTATATACAGGCAAAATATTATTATAATAGAAGCATTTTTCACAAAAGGAGAACGTTTTGAAAAAAGGTTATTCTAAGTTAATTTTTTGCCGAAATATTGTATTTAAATAATTTTTTTTTTCAAAATGTCCTAAAAACAATTTTAAACATGTATTCTAATCTAAGTGACACTAAATATCATGACAATTATCCATTTATACGCTTTTTAAAATCCCGGTTTCGAACGTAGTCGGATACCTTAAAATATTATTTTAAGATATATTCTTCTAAGTGTATGTGGAATGGAGCTCCCCCAAAGCATCTTACAGTTCTAAAGGTTCCGTGAGTTGAAAAAGTTTGAAGACCACTGATCTATAAAAAGTAACAGTTCTACATGAAATATATGTATAAAGATCTCTTACGTAAGATAACGGATTTTAAATAATTCAGCCTGAAAAATGGCTTTCCGCTCTATCAGTGACGAAACTGAAGGAAGTCACATCCCTCACTTGTTCCATAAAATTCAGTAATGTTAAGATATGGTGACTGAGGGCACCAAAGTAACTGTAACACTCCATCCTCTTGTTCATTAAACCAATTTGTTATGTACTTTGCTGAATGGACGGGAGAATTATCCGGCTGAAACAAGGGACGGCCACCAAGGGAGATTGATTGCAACATGAAATGAGCGTGATCCTAGAATACGCTCTAACAGATTAGGGCCGTTATCCGATCCTTCGGAATGACTATAAAATGCCTAGAAATAGCATTCCCTACTGTGAAAGATTCGCCTTCATTCATTAGAATTGGATCCAAGTAGTCAGAATCACACACAAATGCCTCTGCGGGACATCGCTAAGCATAAACTTTCTTCTAATAAAGGAAACGAAGGAAAAAATGATTTTCCGACTAAATTATATCTTCTCAGTCATCAGAGTGCAATACTGATGTTGTCTGCGTCACTATATGCATTTTTTGTCATTGATATCCGTATAATCAGGAATTTAATCTTTGCAACACTGTCATAAACCCACATTAAACCATGAATTCGCGAACGAAGTGCTTAAGATGAGATTTTAAAATATGTTTAAATCTTCCGTCAATAGGTCAGCTATGGATATACTCTTTTGGCGAATAATTCTTACCTTACTGATTTCTGTCTGATAGCTTCCTTTTTCGCCACAGTTCCCATGAATAGAAGAAACGAATTGTTCTTTTGGATGCCTAAATATAATTTTAAGCAAAGTTCTTTTTACCACACTCACAAGTTTGGAAGTTTTGGAAAATGAAGTCCACTCAAGGAGAACACCAATAATTTTCCTTTCTGCAAAAATAAGTGATATTTTGCATCTTAAAATATATTACACAGTTGGTTCTTATCTATAACTGTATCCACTTGCAGAACATGTTAAGACTTATTACACATCTCATTAAAAAGGAGGTGGGTAAAGGTTAGGTCTTTTTTCGTCCATCTGCAAATTCATATTATATATCTATATATTTTTTAACTCTGTTTCTCAGTCAAAATGAAAATGTTAGTTTTTTTTTTTAATTTTTTTTATTAAATAGGGAAAACAGGAAAAAATAGCATGTTAAGCTATTTGCAACAAGTGTCTTCGATTATATTTCCTTCTGGATATCTCTGGCTGAATCACCACTGGACCATCCATTAGCAGCGTCTTGAAGTGTATCAGCATATCCAAGGCTTGGTGTTTTTATCTGAGTGGGATTATGGTGCCAGTATCCTAAGTACCTAAGTACAGATGCAACATGTGCACAGCAGCCAAAAACTCTAGCACCAATTTTTCACTGCTAATACAATTCAATGCTTGGATTATGACCTATACCTGTTCTTATCCATATGTTATGTACTTTTGAACTTGTGTGTCGTTATCTCAAATGGAATCGAACAACTGAGGAATCTTCCCGATTTACGTAAAGAGAGTACAGCCCCGATTGATTAAGGTGTTCGTGAGTGCATGATCGGCTTTGCTTAAGCTTATATATCCCAAGAGTTAAATATTGTGGCTCCTTTCATGTTAATCGTGGAAAATCTGGAAGTCACTTAAAAAAATCCATATCACCCTTTTTCTTGTTCAGCCATTTTCTTCAACAGTTTGTTGTAAGTAATTAGCCTTCTTCGCTAAATTTAGCATTCGTTGGACAATTACACTGCCATCCTCAATATTGTTAAGTCTTGCTGGGCGGAAATCATTAAGAATTTCAGAGACGATTTTCATATAATCTCCAATATATGGTATTTGGACATTTGGAATAATATTGTTTAAAGCTCTCCACTTCTTATGCTCGCCGTTTACTGCTTCAACTACCCAACGAATCGATGTCACCAAACGTGTCTCGTTAGCATCTTTTATAAGCAACTGTGCTTGTTTGCCCAGGAATGAAGGAATTTTAAGTGCTAGGTCCATTTCTTCTAAAAGCTCCAAAAAGTCTGACCAATTTGCAAATAAGCTAGTTTGTTTCGCGCGTATCACATCAACACGCTCGATGCACTAAAATAAATGAATGACAGTTTAAAAGCCTTATTATTGTAGTTGAGAGACCTAAAAATATAGTGGTGCTTAAAGCCCTTAACAGTTTTTTTTTAAAAATGAAAGTTAGAAAAAGTGCTTAAAATAACAAAATTCAACGAATTTGCCAAGTTTGAAGACTTTTTTATGTGACTTCCTATTTTTTTTCCTTACTATTTTAGAATAAAAGCAAAGATCAATACCTAAAGTTCACATAAATATAATAATATAACTCCAATAAATACTTTGAATTTTTATGACTATGATGGGCGAAATAAGGTTACCTTTACCCACTTCCTTTACTAAAATCTTCTTTTTCTCTTCTCAACAGGTGTTTTTATTTTTTTACCTTCCCTCTACGCACACTCTTTTAGAGTTCTTGATATATAAGCTCCATATACCGCAAAAATAAATCTAATATAGTTTTCGATTAGCGTATTTATTATTCCTATTATAACATGAACGAATTAGGATATTAATATAGGATTAAATATAAATAAATATTACTGATATTAATGCTAAAAATAAATCTAAAAAGTCTAATAAAAGTCTAAAAGTCTAAGTTTTTAAATTCCCATATAGATGTCTTTAAAAGAAAGTTAAAAGTATAGGGTGCAAATATAGAATTTGAGGCTTATAGTACAATAACTCATCAAAATACAGAAACATGAATGAAATAACGATAATTCTTGATTACAATAATCTTAGTATACTGTTTTATATGGGGAAAAATGATGTATCCTCAGCACAAATTCTTTTAATCTAAAGTAATACATAAGCTGATCCTTATCAATGGCATAAGTAGTTCCCGATAACTTACCAAGCTTTAGCAACTCGGCGGGAGAAGAAATTAAAAAAAAAAATCTAACGCAGTCTATGACATTGGAGAAATGATACAAGCCGAATATTTTTTTGTAATGACCCGTAACTAGTCATACTGGAAAAAGCATCATGTGAAATACTTCAATGCAATGCAAATCTTATAATGATCTCTGAAACAACACTTTAAAAAAAATTCGTCCATTTATAGGTCAAGAAGCCCGTTTGCAGCATCTCTCTGTTCGCGACCTCTTACCAGACACTCATTTCTTTATGACTTACGAAGGATCTCTAACTATGCCTGGATGTCAAGAAACAGTCACGTGGATTGTGATGAATCGACCGATTTACATTACCAAGCAACAGGTATGAATCTATTCATAACCCGAAGATTAATTATGAATTCTTCTGGCTTTCCAAAACCATTAATTACCATGAGAGCCAACGATGATAATTTGCACCACAAAACTTTCAGTCACATTTATTCTGTATCATTAAGAAATGTAGCGTCTAATTCCCTCGTCCTTTTCTCTGTTTCAGCTCTACATTCTGCGGAAGTTAATGCAAGGGGCTGAAAATAACCCCAAAGCACCTCTGGGGAATAATTTCCGGCCCCCTCTACCATTGAACCAGAGGGTCGTCAGAACAAATATCGACTTCCGGCGAAGCGAGGTAAACTAATTTTACATTCAGTAATATGTTACCTCTTGAGAATCGGAATCCCATTCCGCTTTTCACATAGGTAATCTCAGGATTCTAAGAGTCGAAATCGAATCGATTCTGAAGAATTCTACCCCAGCTTTTGCTTTCGAGACTTCATAATCTTTTATTCAATTAGCACCCTTAGACACAAGAAGAGATAAATGACGTGAAATACGAGTTGGGCACTTGCGGCCTTCAAATCAATAATTGAAATCGATGAAGAAGCAGGTGTTTTCACGTATGCTTTACACGCTTTCACAATCCATTCAACTCCAGAAAAAGATTTAGAAAACTCGACTACTTATAGATTTTTCGTTGAGGTTTGTTTGAAAACAAAGTTCCGAGGAAAAAGATGGAAAATATTGTTTTGTCGGACCATGCTCGAATTTGATAACATTTTTAAAATAAGAACGATTTCAGTATAACCATTTATATATGTGTGCATAGGATACCAAATTTAAGTATTATTTTAAATATTTTTATTTCATCCTACCAATATAGCTTTCCATGATTATTAATTGTTTTCGATAAATTCGAAAAGATGCTTTTGTTAACAGTACTGCTTCCAATGCAATAAAAAGTAGAGATGCCCTTTTATATACTGCAAGTTATTATTATATTATTTAATACCATTTCAGAAAACAGTCAAATATATTATTGTCATCTCGGTTAACTTTCCTTGCCTATTAATCCAATGCAAAACATTAAAAAGTTATATAAATAATGTTATTTTAATCTACGAGGCGTGTCCGGAAACTAAGTACCGTTTCGTTCTGCCACAACCGCAGTGGTAGTTTTGCAGTTCAATAATAACGTACGCGTATCTCTGGTTGATTGTCAGTCCAGTGAACCTATTGCAGCCAGACTGTGTTGTTTTTACAAGTGTTACTGTGCATTCAAAATGTTTGAGATGATTACCTATCCTGTCGAATATGAAATACATTGTGTAACCCGTTTCTTAACATAAGGAATGTTAAGCCAGTTGAAATTCATCGTCAATTTGAGGAGATTTATGGTGAAAATGTAATGAGGGATCAAATGGTGAGAAAGTGGGTACAAGATAGATGCACCAATGGTCATGACGACACACGGAGTGGACAACCTTCTGTTGTCAATCATGGTTTAGTTGAAAAAGTGAAGAAGAAAATTCGCTAAAACATATAATTTACAAAAAGATTACAAAGTAATAAGCTTTCACAAATTTCAAAAACTGTTCACTGAACAGAGAAGTTTGGTTTACAGATAGGAAAAATGCCTGAACAATGGTAGTAACTATGTAGAAAAATAGTTTCCGACATGCTGTTTCACGTAATAATAAATTTTTTTTGAAAAAAGGTTTTTTTTATACAAATTTTTTCCAAAACAGTTTCGGGCATTTGGACTCGTATTTTATAATACTTAATTTTATGGTTTTATTTATCAATTTCTAAAAATCAGAAATATAAGTTTCCATAGTTATCAAGTCATTAAATACTTTAAGAACAACATCTTATTAATTTCGAAAAGGTACCTATTACAGAAACGCTATTTTATTTTTGTTGAAATGAATATCGGTATTTTTTTACCGTAAAGCATAAACTTAATTTTTATGTTTGCAAAAATTTAATTAATGGTTCTCTTCTTATCAAACAAGACATTCACTTTAGTGGGTCTAAATTATTAGCAAAAACGTTATTAGAGAGAAAAAAGTGCTATCGATTCCATTGATTTAATTATCCTAGAGAGGTAATATGTACTATCTGAGAAAAAAAATCGACAGTCTGGAAAATTAAATTAAATGCATAATTAAGAAACTCATTTTAATAAAGAAATGTATTCCATTCTTTTTGTGAAATTCATCATGTCGTGACTTAACTTTGATATTTATGGGTTTTTTTTTCTTTTCGTCCGCATTTATTTTCAGACAATTTAGTTAAAATTAATTTTTTAATACTAACACATAAAAAATTTTTTCGCATGTCCCAATAATGAGCATAAGGTTTATAAGGCGTTTGAATAATTAAATTTAGAATGTACATTAAAAACGCTTGAAATAATTATAAATTTTTCAAAATTTGGGGAATATATATATATATATATATATATATATATATATATTAGGTTGGATCGAAATTATTTTTTTCAGAATTTAATGCAGAAAAGATGTTTTCTGGTGTATAGATGAAGGAGAAAATAAATAAAAAACTAATTTTTGTGTTTACTGTCACAAGGGGAAGGAAATTATTTAGGTTTTTTAACTTTTTTTTATGATGAAAAATCAAAGTAATTTTTGTTAAAGAAAAGTAGGCATTTTAATACTTTTTATTGCAATGTGAGGACACATTTTTAAAAATCACAAAAAAAAAAGAAAAAAAAAATTAGAGAAATTCAACAGCTTTTTTAATATTAAATGTAAATAAAAACCTACTGTTGAAACTACAGTGCGCATGATAAGGTAGAAGAGGGAAAAAAATCTTGGTGAAGACTGATTCGACGGTAAGGGGGGAGAGAGAGACGGGGTTATGAAATGTTACAATATACATTGTACTATTAACTACACAGTACTCATTTATCAATAATCATCACTTTTAGTTATTTACACCAGCGTTTCTCAAACTGTGGAGCGCACCCCCCTTAGGGGGCATGACAACTTTACAAGGGGGGCGCGAGAGTATTGAAAAGTCGAGAACAAAATATTCTTTAAAAAATTATTAATCTACTGAAAGTAAACAAACAAAATACATTCTGACATAATAAAAAATAAAATACACATTTACGCTGATATATTACACTTATAAATATATCAGTGCTACACAATGTATTTTATAATTAATTTAACAATACTAAGTTAAAAACAGGTTTATTAATTACCAGTGACCCCATGGGCTTGTGATATAAATATAATTTAAAACAAAAATTAACACACATCTTGATAATATTAGTACGGTTTATAATTAAACCTTGACTGCCGATCAAAAGTTTCACGACTCGTTTCCAAATGCCAACCGTTTTCCACGTAGGCACTCGTATGGGATGTATTGAGGGAGGGGGAAGGAATAAAGAAGTAAATATAATCTGGAATAAGTAAATCCATCGCAAACATTGTCAATGTCCTTTTATTGCATTCTAAAGTCTTCGGAATAATTTTACTGATAACAGTGCAAAGAAAGATCGTACTTTGGAAAGACGTATATATACGTCTGGGGAAATAAACGCTTTGGCTTAGCGAGACTTTTATATACTTGGGGGAAATTGCTTAAGAGGTAAAAGTTGTATCGTAGTTTTAGCGTCAAAGTATAGCATTATTAAATTCACAGTATATTGTTATTGAATAGGGGAGGGGGGCGATGAAAATTATGATTGAATATTGGGTTGCGAGTGTTGCAACTTTGAGAAGCACTGATTTACACTGAAAAAAAAATTTTCATTTTGATTCTAAAGTCATCTAACCAAAAATAAGTCTTTTTAGTCCATTTTTTTTTAAAAACTAAACCCTTTTGTGGCAATATCAAATTTTGAAATTATTTTTTTAATTATTTTTCTCCGATAATCTCCATACCATAGAACATCTTTTACGCATAGATAGGTTCCTATTAATAACAATTCTTTTTCTCCATGTAACCGCGATCCACCCTAATGTGTGTGTGTGTGCGTGTACGCATTCACACAAATTTATTGAAAAGAATAGAAAAATAGAATAATACAAAATAAAATAAAATAAACCAATATTATATATATATTAAGTTTAACAGCTCTTTAAAGGTAAGAAAGGATTTTGTTTTCATTCAGTTAATTAAGAAAAAAACTGTAAAAACCATAACGTTCAACATCTCAAAAAAATCACTTCTTTATTGCTTTAATTAAAAAAATAAACCAACAATTTCATTAAAGAAAACGTGAAAAAGATTTTCAAAGTCTGGGTGGTATCTAATCTCGACTCTGTTATGAAGACCCAAAAAGAGTAGCTCGTGGAGGAGTAACCATAATTTATATAAACAGAAGAAAAAATTATACCATATTAAGTCAGAAGTGAAAATTATAATCGATCGAAAGCTTTTTCGGGTTACTTTAGAATAGATAACGATCAAAAGATATAAATAGAAAATAGGTAGTATTTTTTTTTACTTTACAGTGGCAAAAGAAAATACTATACCACTACATTAAAGAATGGAGCCAAATATCGAAAAAATTACCTTGGAATGCCTCCTCTTTCTTGCTTCTTCCACCAAGACCATTTTATTATGCAACGAGCGATACGTGTTAGTCACTCCCATAATTTGCATAAGTCACTTTAAGTGGTTACGTGAAAAATTGGTAAAGTTTTCGTAGGCTTGACGTCTACCACGCGTGGAAATTTCAGTTAGGACACGCATAGAATCCCTATGGGTAATTTTGGAAGTAAACGCTTTATTAGACTTCAATACCATTAAATGACGAACATACACACCGTTTTTGTAAAGGAAGTTTTTTGTATAATGGAAGAAATAACTCATTGAGGTCTGGCTTTGATAATATGTTGCCGATTCTTATCCTAAATTAATGTTAGGTTCCGGAGAGAAAATTGAAGTAAAACTCTCGAGAACAGAGTTCTAAAAAGGAGACCCTCGAGAGCTTTGAAAAGTACATTGAGGCTTTTGATGTCATTAATTTTGGTCTAAGAAGTACAAAATAAATACAATGTTGCTATGATATGTATAAAAATATTTTACACATACATGATTTTTTTGAATAAATAAAGTGATGTGAGATATTGTTTGTGAAAAAATATGAGCAATTTATCTCTTTTTTTGATTTTTGTTTTTCATGTTCAAAGAAATATTTAAGAATAACCATTAAAGTAATTTTTCAGCTAGAGTAAAGAAAACAAAAAAGACAACTATGCTATTTAAAAATAAAAAATGCAAATTCTAGTTTTTGTTATTTATTGAGTTAAAAATAAATCATTTTTTAAATTTTTTATGTTATTAAATCAATTACATAATTCTTCAGAATGATATCGTGATAAATACTTTTTTATTAAAAGTTATCATAAGTTAAAAATTTCTTAAGAAAAAGAGTGAAAAAAAAAGATTTCATACAAGAAATGGGCAATCTGACGTTACTATTATGAACATCTTCAAGATTCCTTGTAATATTATAGGAGTTTAAATAAAAAAATTCTTTGCATAAGATAAATGTGAAATTATTAAAAATATTCGTAAATATATATTTCTCTATAATATATGTTAATTTCTATATAATAACAATATTTAAATTCGTGTTTTTATCTTTGTAGAAAAAATATTATATTCAATTTCCGTTTCCATACGTTGCATAATTAAATATGAAGTAAATGAGAGAATCAAGAGAGCAAACGCAAATTGAATTCTTCAGTTAAGAAAGAATTTTCGTTCTTTAAACGTTTATTGGGATTTACATTAAAGTAATATGAATACCACAGTTTTCTTTTGTCATATATTAATCTTAAATTCCAAGCAAAGGGGCAGAAACACACACACGCACAGCATTATGAATGATTTTATCTCAGGAAAAGAGAAATGCATGCATTGCTCCTATTCGACATTAACTTACTCAATCCTTATTTTGGTTGTATGTAATTCTGTAAGAGTAAAGAGAGATTATTCAAATTTAAAAGTATAATTTTCAGATTATTAAGTTATAATCAAGCAGAATCTATTTCAATAACAATCCATAATTTCAAATTAAAATAATTTGTATGCTTTTTAAAAATAAAAACAACTTGAAACATCTAGACTCTTGAAAAAAAAGTCTTTAAAACTTTCGCTGAATCAAGAATGTTTTTGAAATAATTCATAAGATATTAAAATATTTCATTTATAGAATTATGTATTATGTCTTTCTAAATATTTTGAAATAAAATTCAAGGCTTTTCAGACAAGGCTGGCAATCCAAAAAGCAACATTATGAAGTTCAATAATATTGGGTTCGCATAAAATGGGTGCTGCCTGTTGCGCCTTTAACAAACGCTACATAAAGTGAAAACCGAATGCCGTTTTAAAGTACTGGAATGTGTTTTTAGCTAGCAGTTTCACAAAGAAGAATGCGAGAATCATTCGAGCACATTTCTACCGAGAAAAAGAGTTGTCTTTAAAGAGACAAATTATCCCTCGGAGAAATCGGTGATCGTGTAAGACGCAACCAACAACAAGTGATGATTACCTGTAATTGATAAAAGAAAAGAATGGGAACGATTGCACTAAACTTGTCACATCATTACACGTGATGGCAAGTATATTATGCGCATGGCAATGAGTCTATTTGCTACATCAGGAACACTATCACAACAAATACAGTTTGTTACACAACAATTTGGGTCGACGTTTACCTTTTGTCATCATTTATAGCACAGTGGAATATCCGGAAGCAATCTGCTGTTACGATTACCTTTGTCTTAAAACTACAAGAATCTGGGTCTGCAATGATTTAAAGGTGGAATCATGCGCAATTTAAGGTATCCGACTACGTTCGTAACCGTGATTTTAAAAAAAGCGCATAAATGGATAATTTTCATGATATTTAGTATCACTTAGATTAGAATACATATATAAAATTCTTTTAAGGACATTTTGACAAAAAATTATTTAAATACAATATTTTGGCAAAAAATTTACTAAGAATAATCTTTTTTCAAAATGTTCTCTTTCATAAAAAATGCTTCTAAAATAATAATATTTCGCTTATATAAAGTAAAGACTTCTCCATAAAGTCTGAACTAGGATTTTCAAAAATTCACATTGTTTTCAGAGTTACCACCAATTGAAATAATTATCGGCGTTTTTTTTCTTAAAATTGCTCCCCTCTGTTGTCGTAAGATATGGATAAACCTACTTCTAAGTTATATATTTCAAAAATTCTAGATGAGCCTTTGTAGAGAGGTCATAGCTATATACAGGCAAAATATTATTATAATAGAAGCATTTTTCACAAAAGGAGAATATTTTGAAAATTGTTTATTCTATGTTCATTTTTTGTCAAAATATTGTACTTAAATAATTTTTTTAATGTAATAATATTCTTAAAACAATTTTATATACATTTTTTCTAATCTAAGTTACACTAAATATTATAAATATTATCCATTTATACGCTTTTGAAAAATCATGGTTCCGAACGTAGTCGGATACCTTAAAGTATCTGACTACGTTCGGAACCGTTATTTTACAAAAGCGTATAAACGGATAATTTTTATATTTAGTGTTACTTAGATTAGAATACATGTGTAAAATTGTTTTAAGAATATTATTACAGTAAAACATTATTTAGATGCAATATTTTTGGCAAAAAATGAACATAGAATTACCTATTTTCTAAACATTCTCCTTTTATGGAAAATGATTCTATAATAATAATATTTTGTCTACTTATATCTCATACCACTATACAGAGCCTGAAGTAGGGTTTTTGAAATATATAACTTAGAAGTGGATTTATCTATATTTTAATACAACAGAGTGGAGAAATTTTAAGATAAAAACACCGATAAAAAAAATTGTTTTATTTGGTAGTAACTCTGAAAATAATGTGAATTTTTCGAAAATCTTAGTTCTGGCCCTCTGGAGAAATATTTTCTTTATATAAGGAGAGAGAGAGAGAGGGAAAAAATGATTATTATAGAAGTATGTTAATAAAATATTCTTAAGACAATTTTATACATGTATTCTCTCTCTCTCTCTCTCTAATCCAAGTGACACTAAATATCATGAAAATCATTGATTTATACGCTTTTATTAAATCACGGTTCTGAACGTAGTCGGATACCTTATGGTACGACACAAATCACGATTCTACCTACAATATTGCGATGATTGGTTTACAATCTAAATATATTGTGAATATATGTTGTTTGACTGTTGTTTTATGCATCGCCATACTGGTTATCGTGTTTTGAGTTGGTATTGGATTCCGCTTCCTTCAGTAAACTTTGTCGGTACAATGATCAGCCAACGCTACATCTTTGGGGTTTTCGAGCTGTTGTCCTTCCTTGCCATCAGAGCTTTCCAAAACACGTTTCTTCTTTGACCACCTTATAGCATTGACTTCGAACACGTCTGGTTAATGACTGAAGAACGACTGTCTTGGCATAAATAACCAATTATTACATCTGATCAACGTTTTCACTGTTTGGAAGCCTCCAAACCTCCTGTTTGGGCTTCCAAATCCCAGCCTGTTTCATTCAATGCCGAGCGGTGTAACTGAGATTATTATTAGCCACGAGGGTAATACTTAGTAATCCAAGTATTCCTTGGTATATCGAAAGAAATCCAGGAGGTTTACTTAGGCTTATGCGCCTAGGAAATACCAGACTGTCTCCTCGCGCTTTGTGAGTGGCCATATAAAAGCTCTCATTTTTTGTCAGGGTCAGAAAATATTTTCAGAGTGCCACTGGTGTTATTCCGAGTTGGTCTCCCCGGCCCACATCTTGACTTGTTTGGATTTTAAAAAGGACGAGGTCCTTGTGGACACTCTTCTGTTTTAAGAACTTCTAGAATTTTTTGGATTCATGGAGATTGTCTAGCACTGCTAGACAATCTGGGATTAGAAACAACTTAATACTAATTTCAGTGTCTTCCTCCACTTGCAGAAGGTTGTATTTTTAACCGTTTCACCTTTTAACTGCGTGTTATTTCTATAATAAAAATTTCTTTGGCCTCTTTTGTTCTTCTTGGTGTTGCATTTTGGATGGTCATCAGTATATTTACTGTTTCAGCCCAACAGGCTGTAAATCGATAGGGAAATCTTCCTGAATAAAAAATTTTCTTTTGTGTCTCTGTGTTATTCATATTTCTCTTACACTAGTTTTTAAGCTTCGATATTATATACATCTGCAAATAAAAGGTGTATGATGAATACGTGTATACACCAAACCTAAGAAAATGTCATAATGCATTAGTATTTCATACTTTTCTTATTTACTTACTATATTTTATTTTTATTGCTCTCAATATTTCACTTTATGATTTTTAAAGCAAAATCAAAAACTTTTAATGCATCTTATATCGTTAAAATAGACGCACAATCTATGATTAACACTCTCTCAACAGAAACTATCAGCAAAAATTTCACCAAAATAATGATTTTCATTCAAGCTTTCTATGTTACAAAATTTTGTTTCTATTGCTACATAGTTTGCGTAATTTTTATATAGGGTCAAATGTGTTTTTAAGACATCATGTATGGCTAAAAACAGAAGCAGTACATGGTTAATATTTTTGATTTCTAATAAAAACTATATTGATGTAGCTTACTTTTTTTTCACTGTCCTACAGTAATTACGTAAGTTTCTTAAAAGTACCATTGATTTTTTAAGCTTCATGTATTGGTATAAATAGGAGAAGCATGCTCACACATCAAGTTGAACCTACCGATGAGAATTTTATCTCATTAATGCTTATTTCTCTTGTTTTCTGTGTCTTTCAGGGTAAGAAATGTCCAACGATGCGCAACGACATGCAGTATAAAGGTATGTAGTCCTTTGATTTCTGGCAATTGAAATAATCCGAAAGTTTTAATACAATTCATCATTTCAAATTGTAGTTTTCTCTTTTGTCTTTTAAAGGCGCGTGAAGGATGAGGTCGTTTCAAAGCCTAACGATGTTCCACAAATAAAGCGATTTGCGAACGGAAATCCATCAACTCCTAGTGCCTTTATTAGAGGAAGTAGGGGCTAAATCAATTTAAGCAAATGTCCCTAGCGCTTTTTAAATTAACTCGCGTTTCTCTCGTGTTCTCGAAACCCCATTATCGTCAGATCTAATTAAGTGAATGAAATGGCAGCGAAACAGAAATTTCAAAAACAATGTCCTGTCCTGAAAACTTTACTATTTGAGAAGTAATTGCCTCATTCCACTTTTATTGAAAGTAAAATACACTTTTTTCTTTCATTCGCATCCATGCGCTTGTAATGGATAAAGAATAAAATGTTTCCTTTATAATCGAGTTTAACCTTTAAAACTCCATTTCAAATTATCTCAAGCAACGATAGTACCGCAATTTTTAAACTTGTTTCAGCACTTTTTTGCGAATGTCTGTGTGTTTAAAACAGAACATTTTCTGACATTCGAAGAGAATATCGGTAAAAGTAGTTTGCGTCTTCCTTTTAAATATTGATTAAAGACGAAGCGGCAGGGAAGAAAAAATTTGCTGATGTAATATGTACTGTTAGATTTCTTTCCGAACAGATAACAATGTTTATATATATAGATAGATATAACGATGGTAAACTAATATTTTCCTTTGACATTTAACTAAAAAAATTAACCATACGTTTCCACGAAGTGAGCTGATTTTTAAAATGTAAAATTATATTAAATATATATATATATATATTATTGAGTTTTTAGAAAAACAATCCCTTTAAAGAGTGCTTAGCTTTAAACTAAATTATTCATCTAAGAATATTTAAATATTCTATTTCGTCCGAGCATATTCGGTAAAAGGTTTAACCATTATAAAGATGTATTTCTTTGTATAGAAGAAGGATTTTTAATATTAATTGGAAATTACTCAACCAAAAGTTTCGTCTGGTTGAGTTGATATTGTACATATTAAATTTGCTTTGCATATTAAAAGCGAAAGATATTTAATATATAAACGAATTAATATATGTTTTACTATGTCTTTTCTCCAAAATTCTTAGAAAGACTGATCTTTTTCTTTTTAATATTTTCAAATATGCCTCAAAAATACTTTTAAGAATTTAAGGCAATCATTAAAAAATTCTACAGGATTATAAAGTTCATTTACATCCTCTAACTATACAATTAATTGCCATCCGTATATGACATTTTTTCTTATAAGTTTTTGGGACCGAATAGACCCCGTGGTATTATATTTTCCACAACTTCAGAGAGAGCAGCATTTCAAAACAATGGGTAGACTGCTTTTTCTAATAAAAACGAATTTAATTTAAATGACTTCTGATTTTGATACATTTATCACGAAGTCACAGGAGGAATTCATCATGAAATCTTATGGTTTTATCAGAAACTACAGAAAAGGTTTTAATGAAAATTGATACATATAACAAAAAAGATACTTCTCTTAATTATTCAATAAAATTAGATCGCATTCTTTTATTACATTCAAATTAAGAAAGCTCATAAAACAGGCACTTCGAACTCTAATCTGCAACGCTTTAGATTTGCTAGCGTTTCCGAAGGCATACATTTATTATTGGAACTTTTTCAAGCAAAAGCAAAAATACAACGTCTGGGTGTTGGATAGCAGTTTGAATAGAGGCAAGTCCATCCCAAATGGTGTTATTAGGATGGCTCAATTTATCTCAAAAAATAATTTCCAGATTATGGAGCTAGTTCGAGGAGATCGCGGAACTATATCCAGAAAATCCGTTACTTTGCGCTCTAGAGCCACCACAGTTCAGGATTGCCACTAACTGCTGTCACAAAAGGTGGATGGCTGCAATTCAACCTGCAAATGAACTCTCTGATGCTTCTGGTATACTTGAGTTTTGAGGTAAACTGTTTACTTAAGGTTTAATGATCAGAACCAGGAAACTATTAGTCGGCATCCCATTCACTCCAGGTCACAGGAGAGACTGCCTGTCATGGTTCAGACATGAGCTCTGGGTTTGTGTTCTCTTTACTGATGAATCAAAATTCAGAATGAAAGCTAATTCTCGACGTGTTCATTTAGAGAGAGAATAAACCACTATGGAGATCATGGTGCTATGATCTGGATCAGCGGGTTGTTGGACGGGCGCAGGTCTGCGTCAAAGAGGTACACATCTTTAGAGGAGGTACTTTGACTGCTCTAAGATATAGGTATAGGATCTTAGAACCTTATGTGAAGCTTTTCAGAAGCGCATTTGCATCCAGTTCATTTTTATGGATAACGTTCATCCGCACAAAACTTGGGTGCTCTATGCTCACCTTGAAACAGAAGATATTCAAAGAAAAAAAGTGGATTGGTGGATGTCCTGGTATGAATCGCATGAAGCATGTTTTCGAGATGCTCTAAGCAGAGCAATTGCATCTCGCCATCCGCCATCCAGAACACTCTTGGATCTATGAAGAATCTTAATGGAGAAGAGAGATTTACTGCCCTAAGACCTCAAAAGCAGTTTCGTTACCAGGGTAAAAGCTACATTGCTGTTGAGAGTGGTATTCATACAAAACTCTCTACAAGGACCATTTTACTACATCATTTTTGAACTATCATGGTTTTATGTGCAAAAAAACATGATCATGACTAGCTAGTACCATACATTTCTTTTATCAATTTTTTAGCAATATTTTTAAGTATGGTTACACCAAATTTCAAGATTTAATTTAGTAAAATTTGAAAAATCTGCGAAAACGTATTTGTTTCTTAACTTTTGCAAATCAGCATTTATATATATATATATATATATACAATATTCTCCAATCATTTTAAAAAATGTTTGACATTATAAAAAAAAGGTATACAATACTTAATACTTTGAATGAAATAAAATTTTATACTAAAAGATATTCTTTTTGCTTCATACGTTTTGTACTTCAGAATAAAAATCATAAAAAGCTGTTTTAAATGTTACTTTTTGGAAATTTAAATTTTCAGCAATGAAATTCCTTAATTTTATTTTGTAATTCTTTTAATTCTAAGTGGATTGGATTCAAGCACAAAGGAAAGACCTGAAAGGAAATACCACTATACTAAAAACGAACTCTTTGAAGATAAAAAAAACAGACACACATTTTCGACTGACTAAAATGTCATTTCCATTCCTTTACTTAAATTAAATTTTTTTCATTTAAAGAGATTAGTATAAATTTAGTTTCCGAGAATATTACAGCCTTAAGTTACAATGTTTTTATTATTTTTAATTAAATTCCGTAATTGAATAAATTTTTGAAAGGAAAAATTCTCGAATATAACTTCATTTTCAACTTTTTCTCCTATATTAAAACTTCTGTGAAAAATTTTCTTTAAGAATATATCATGAACGATCGTCGCATTACGTTTTCTTTTTCAACAGGATTTACTTTTAAATCTTTTATGCCGTAATTTACATTTCATTTATTATTAATTGGATCACAGCTCTTTTCGACGATGTCATTAAAAATTCAAACATGTGTCAAATGGCCTTATCAATCTTGAGTGCAGCCAAGAGAGTTTTTGATTTTATAAATTCAAACTGTCTCTGAACTTATATCCATAATAGAGTATTACATCATAATAAATTATATTCGAGTAAATCGCTTACAGAATTGAGCTCTCCAGCACCTTAGAAAAATTTTATTCCATATAAGAACTTCAATTTAAAAGAAATATTAATATAATAGCCTTTTATAGTATGTAATTGAAAAATAAAATTAGTCATTTTTCACTTTTTTTGATAGGATCATATAACTTTCAAATGAGTTTTCTGTTTTGACTTTTGAAGAAAAAAGTTAAAGATATAATTTTAACAATTAAAAAGGTAATGAACAGTCTGAATACTGAAGCGAGTTTTTTCCTATGTAAATACATCATTCAAACTGAATAAGTTTCATCAATTTAATGAACCTTCTAATGTATTCCATTTGTAGGTTATATAAATTGACTTGAGTAGATTTTTTTTTATGTCTTCATAAATTTGTAATCACTTTTTTCCATTAGAATATTTTTTTTTTCAAAAATATGTACAAAAGTGTAAAGGAACTAAAAACTCACTTGAGGCTATAGTATCCTTTTGAGTTGAAATATACTAAATAAGACAACAAAATTGGAAAACGAGTGTTACTTAAAAATGAAATTCATAAACTTATGATCACGGATTTTTCCAGTTACCTCCGATGTACAGAGAATTCTTTTATTTGAGATTTTTAGATATTAAATATTTTACTTGGCTTCTTATTCTTGTATAATTTTTTCACTTTAATTCTATTAAATTAAATCATCCCTCCGAAAAGTAACAAGGTTTTGTCGATCCGTACTGATTCGTCAAAACCGTTCCTTAGTTTTTGTTATGTTTGATGAACCAAATTTAAGCACGCATTTTTAATTTAAGGTTTGCTTCTGGGCCATAATCTGAGTTAAATATCATAAATTTGTATTTGTGAAACGAAATAATTTTTAAGCCGTTAATTGTCTCTGCTGACCCGAAAAATATAATTAGTAAACGTTTACTGTTCAACAAGTATTGAGACGAAATTGAGACTTTCTCGTAATTTCTTGTGGCCACGGTAACCTAGTGGTTGTGGTCACGAACTCGTGGCCGGAGGGTCGCGGGTTTGAGTCCTGGTGCTACTGAAGGCCCTCCGTGTAGAGGGGGTGATGCATGAGATAAATCTGTTGAGGCTCAAAGTCCTCACTTTGGTGTGGTAGTTAAGTGAGGAGGTGCCAGCTCGTTGTCGTCCTTGTGACTTGATCGAGGTTCAAAATTACGAAACACGTCGCCAATATCACTCATTTGCCTTATAGTGCAACGTTATTATTCCTCCCGTTGGTGTGGTGAGGTAGTTAGGAGAGAGGCGTGTCAGCGCAAATGTCGTCCATGTCATTTGACCATGATTCAAAATAACGTGGTCCGTCGCCAAAAGCCCTCGTGTAGCTGAACAGTGCGACGTTAATATTCACTCACTCACTCACTCAGGCAACGTTATTATAACTCTCACTCGGAGACGTCTTGAGGCATGAGCCAACTGGGCCCGGGCTCGGGGCCTATACCACAATAGGGGCCTAGTCTCATTCTCTACTCAACCTTAATTAAACCATTTTTCGAATACCTTCAATTGTATTTTCCTTCAATGGTAAAAGAGTATTTCCGGTTGTATTCTCTAAAATACTAAGAATTCTGGACGATATGTTGACTTGCTACACGTGATAACCATCGTCCACGTTTATTCCTATGACTACCACCATACACCATCACTACTCATGTAGTCAAAAGGCTGTAATCGGTCGAGCCGGTTGGGGCGATTTAAGTCATGCACATTTATTTGTTTTGGGCTATTGTTTGTACGAGTATTTGACAACGTATGCTATGTACTGTCAACTTTTAAGGGTGATGGGTGGGGCCTACATTTTCGTAACGGCCCAGGGCCTCAAGAAGTCTTAAAACGTCTCTGCTCTCACTCATGTTTTTCTTGATGACCAAAACAAACTAAACTTTTTATATTTTTGTTTTTGAATTTCTCTTTAAAGCTAGGAAATGGACAAAGAATCCGTGACGATGGCTACTAAAACATTAGAATTCACCATCGGAAAAATGTTCCTGAAGAACTGTGTTCCTCAATTCCCTACCTGCTCAATCTCTGTGGTTTAGCGCCTCTATTTTATAAAAGGTACGCCCAGACATTCACATATGAATATCTTTCAAAGACATTGCAAATAGAGCATCCAACCATGAGCAGCCTATTATTTTAAGGTAAGTCATTTTTATCTATTGATTATTTTTCATTTTATATTTTTACCCTTTAGTATTAAAGGAATGAATGCATTTAAGAGTTACTCAGATTAAATTTGTTTTATTATTTACATTCATCTAAATAGAGTGAAATACGTTTAACGCGAAAACGCTTAAGACGATATATTCGTTAACACGAAATAATCCAACGGTCCCGACAAACTGCTATATATTTTCATGCATTTTTAACACGAAATGAAAATCGCTTAACACGAAAAAATTTCCTTCTGGAATCGAGCAAAATACGAAAAACCCACACTGCGCAGGTGTTGTGGGGGGAGGGTGAAATGAAAAGTGGTTTGACATTATTTGTAAGAAAAAGGCTATAACTTGGCTTCGGAATACCCTTGGAATAGCCTGAGATACGTGAACCAACTTTGTTTATCTAAGCTACTTTCCCCCTTCACCCCTACAAATGCCACACAAAAACACCTAATCTCGCATCAGTTTGGTTTGGAATTCGGTTACGAGTACGTCGCAGTATGAGTAAAAATCAATGAGTTTGGTTTGCCATTGGTGAAATGAATAATAAAATGAATGAGACATTGAACACTTTGTTGTTAAAAAATACAAGGCAAAGAAAAATATCAGATAATTTTTCAAAAACTCAATATATGTTTTGTTTTTCAAAGAATTTAATTTTGTATTAAATTTCATTAAGCTCTTGTGAATGTCTTTGTTTCACTGATTTTTATGAAATGCATGCTTATATGCATATCTATGTCAATAAAATGTTCTCTAATGAACTTCATTTTGTTGAATATACTTTTTTTTTCAATATTTTTTTTACACTATATCTTTTTTCCACGAAAAAATATTTCAATTCCCTCAGTTTCGTGTTAAACGATTTTCACTGCATGAGGAGAAATTAAAATTTTGAATAACCTACCCTTCATTAGTTTTGAAACATAAAACTTTTATAATCACGGATATATCTCTAAGAAACTTTACACTATATTTCAGTGCTTATTTCCCAATGAACATAAGATTTTCAAAGGTGCAGACTGATTTCCTTGATATAAAACCTGATGCAACTTTTCTATTAACAATCCAAGACAATTTTTATCACTAAGAATAGATGAAAGCCTTCCATAATGAAAGTGGTAATTGATCTTAGATAGTTTTCAAAGGAAATATATTATTTTTTGTAAGACACAGAAGGAAGAAAATCTCCAAACTATATTCAAAGTTAGAATATTTTCTGCTTCAATAGTGCAAACTAAAATGAAGTAATAATTCTCATTTAAAGGGTTTTTAGTGATATGGGATATACTTTCTTAACATTGCATCCTTCTCATTCCAAATGTATGCAATATTTTCTGGTAGAACAGTATTTTCAGTTTTCATTAGAACAAACCTGCTCAGTTCAAAGTTCAAAGTACTGGAGTGATAGATGAAAAGTCAAATGAGGTCCGGTTGATTAGTTATGTAGATTTTTTATGCAACAATTTAACTTTTATGGAAAAAGCGGAAAAACATAAAAATTAATAAACTAGCAACAGAGTGAATTTTTTAAATTAGTCTCGAATGTCAATGAAAGCTTTTCAATGAAAAGACATAACAAATAATACTATATTAAAACGATTTTCAAGATCTTAATTAAATGACTCAATTTTTTTTTATTTCCTATCAATCTAAAAAATGTGGAATGGAGAAGAGCTAGTAAAATTTGCTCAAATATACAAATCTGAATTAGTTATACAAGGTGTCCGGGCTTAAAGTATCCAAAAGTAATGGCTTATTATTACAAAACTACCCATCAGAATGTAATAAACTGTTCATGCATGAACTGGAAAACTCTCCAAAATTCTTTGGGTCTAGTCCGATAGGTCGCTCGTACGCGCATTATTCGGCAATCGCAGAGGATAAACTTTTTACACTTACTTCATTAGTAAAGATGTGGACGCAATAATAAAAGATGCCGTGCGTACTTTGATTAATCGAATTTAAACCAGTCACGCGTGTACAGCGACGTGTTCGAACAGAATGGAATAAATGTCGTTACTGGCTTGCCTAATAGATTTATCAGGACTCCTACAAAATGAATCATGTACACGATCAACAGTGTCTTCTATCACGAAAACTTAAGGATACTTGCCAGTTTGATATACCAAAGTTCCCGTCTCCTTTAAAGTTCTCTAGCATTGGTGGATAGATTTTGTTGTCAGAGGATCGACATTGCATTCTGTTCGAACACGTCACTGTACACGCGTGACTGATTTAAATTCCGTTAACCAAAGTACTCATTGAACCTTTTACTGTCGCGCCAACATCTTTTCTAATGAAGTCAGTGTAAGAAGTTAATCGTCTGAAATTGCCGAATAATGCGCTTAAGAGCGGCCTATCGGACTAAACCCAAAGAATTTCGGAGAATTTTCCGATCCATGGATGAACAGTTTATTGCATTCTAATGGATATTTCTGTAATAATAAGCCATTACTTTTGTATACTTTTAGCCCAGACACCCTGCATTGTGTACCGAAGCTTAAGAAATTTCTTATAAATAAATTATTAAAAAATATAAATTTAATGCAGAAGTCATGAAGAACAAAAAGAATCCTTTTAATTTAATATTCAAAATTTCAGAGAAAATATTTTGCTTGCAAGCTGTTACAAAGATATAAGATTTTATTGTAAAGCTGAGAATTAGTGCTAGAAAGGTCACAAAGCTGTAGAAAGGAAATACTCTTTCATTTAGAAAATAATTCATACATGTATACAATTTAATTAAATTTATATTTACAGCGAATGTACCAAATACATTCTATCATCCAAAGCATGATCTCTATCAAAGTATGACTCCAATCTTACAGAATTAATTGTCATGCTGTTTCGAATATCACTATGCTAAAGGTTAACAGAATAAGTTCCAGTATTATGAATTAATGCAATTGATCCAGCATGCTCTCTTGGAAGGTGACATCTTATATCATGTTATAGCATCATCATATCTAACACATCATCTTTCTGCTAAGATTGACGGTTAGTATCTACAATGGCGTCCACACACATTTACGAGCGTGTCAAATAGTAGTCGATATTCAAAACTCCAATATACTTCCCTATAGGGAACATTCCAACCAAACCAAAATTGATTACAATGATCATTTAATATTAAGACCTCGTTCCGTCGGATCGTGAGTGATTGTCATACAATGAATCTACAGTATTTGAATTAACATGAATTTAAATAAGCAGGACATTAAGGCTGAATCCAAATCATAGTAATTGTTTTATTAATGAAACCATTACAGAAACGGTAATTATCGGTAATTAACAGTAACAGTAAATAACTGTGGTAATTATCATTACCGCTATTTATGTGAAAAAATTTTTCGTGTAAACAGAGGTAGATACTACTGCTTTTTTCTCCTTGGAAATCAACTATTGTTATTTTGTGAATCTCAGTTTAGGAGAATTTAATTTGAAAGAAAATCAATGTAAACTTGTAATGAATAATTCTTACCTGATTTTTTTTTGATAATACACCCAACTCTTTTATTTAGATACGTTCCTTAGATGACCGTGCAAAAATCAAATCGTGTAAAAAAATACATGCGACACATGGTAAATTTGGGGATATGTTTGACAACGTTAAAAAATCGTGTAAGATAAAGAAACTTTGAATATTTTCTCAAAAAACCCTGCAAAAAAAGTAATAATAAAATCCACGTTGTAGATTTATAAAACAAAAACAATTCATTTTTATTGCAAAAAAAATTAAAAATAGTGTATAGAGAAAATTCAGTCTATAAGTAAATACAACACATAAAAAATTCAGATGGAAATTAGGAATAAATCTATTAACAACTATTCATCACTATTTGATAATAAACATACACGCTTAGTACGAACTGGATCAAAAATGCTAGTATCTGTAGATGTTTCAGATATGTATAGCACTACAGTCGGTTTTGATTTAAATTAATTTCTTTCGTTATTAGCGACCTTTGTGTGTTTGGTTTTTTCGGTGTTGCAAAATCTGCTATGAGCGGTTGTTTTTTTAGGGGGGTAGGTTTACAGTTGCTTGTATAATTCTTGAAATTTTGCCACCTAAAACTTCTGATTACATGAAATTTAAATGCACGTTCTGTATGCCAGGAACATGGGTAAGGAAATGTTCCATACTTGCAGCAAATTTCGAGCCCTCGCGAATTAAATCAGCTGTTAATAGCTGAATTTCACCAACTCTTCATCATTATCAACTTCTTTACCATCATAAACTGTCAAAAGTTCGACGAAATTGTCCTCATCTAAAGGGCACAAATTCTCAATTTTTATCTATTTTATTTATTTATTTATTTATTTTTTGTTTGTTTTTTTATTTTTTTTTTTTTTTTTTTTTTTTTGTGAATTTATGCTAAAACAAAA
>BMAV01024594.1:344671-368088 GCA_019973955.1 Trichonephila inaurata madagascariensis
TGTATAAAGAAAGTTTCTATCTGTATAAAGAAAGTTTCTATCTGTATCCCGAGAAGATTTTTACTGGAAACATTTATTTAAATTAATTTCTTTTTCTTAAAATACACGCTTGTATCATTCGTTCATGAAATTCAGTTAAGAAATTTACATTTTTCCAGAATTTTGACTCAATATTTTAGACAATGTATGCAACATATGCACTTCTAATTTTCAAAATGAATGCTCCTGTATTTTAAAATGCCAATTTTCATATATAATTTATGAATCTATAATAGTCTCTATAACTAATTCATTATTACAAGTGTGTTTTATACATCTAATCAACGATGCTGAAAATATAATATAGTAGCTTCAAAAATTGATACAAAGTAGTAAACATGACATTTTAGTAATAAGGAATTAATTACATAAAATTTGGTTCATAAATATTTTTGTAAAAATGACGAGTTCTTAAAATTTTATGAACTCAAATGGGGAGTGGAAAGTTCAATATATGATTTGCAATTTTCAATAAGTTTAACTGAGTTTATAAAATTAAAGCTTTAGATATTATAAACATTCACAAGTTTTTTAGGTCACATTTATCCTTTTATTTCAACAAAGTAAGCATCTTTTTGACCGGAAAGAAATAGACAAATATTTAAAAGAATATCTGCTCATTTAAACAAATTTGATTGTGTGTTTATTATTCCCTCTCTCTTTAACATATCTTATTTGATCAAAATGTATATAAAGAGGAAAAATTATCTTTTTTAAAAAAAAATATTCAGTTGTTTTGAAACTTACTTTTTACAGAGATATAAATGTTATTTTTTTAATTAAATTACTTTAATCCTTCTGTAGATTTTTAACTGAAATCATTAATGATTTATACTGGCATACTATAAAAATTCTTTAGATAAAAAAAGTTTTAAAAGTCTGTTGTGAACCTATAAACACACACACATATATATAGGGTGAGTACAAATAATGAACCCGATTTTAAAAAATCATATTATCGAAACTGCCGCACGTATTACAATAAGTGATACCTGAATGTGACCCTTATGTTACACGGCTTACGTCTAATCTGTAACTCAGTTCGTTTCATATATTTTATAGCATCACTCTATCAATGGTTCGTAAGGCTTTACAAATGCTTACTTGTCGTCTTCTGTTATTTGTTATGTCATTTACAAATGGTAAGGCTTGAAATTAAAAAAAAAAAATTTGTAAAGTTTCCATTTTTTTTCTGGGTTATTCAGAGTTCACAGGTGGCAAATCTCGTGGACTTCCGTAGACTTCGGACGAAACTCTGCCTCACCCTCTCCATTGCTTCTTCCGAGACGCTTGGCCGGTCACTGTTTTTCTTTTTACACCAGCAACCTGTTTTCTTAAATGTATGATACCATCGCAGAATGCTTCTGCTGGGTGGTGCTTCTTTTCCACAGCCATTTTTAAACGCACGTTGAACGGAAATAACAGAAACAAAATTCGTGTGCATACTGTAATATACAAAAACTCTTCTCTGTCACTGTCACCATGTTTCAATTTCAGTCATAGTGATCTTGAATGTGCTGTTGATCATTGGTGAGAAAAGTATTTGTCCCTTTACATTCATGTATCAATTATTGTAATATTGCCATAGTTCCGAAAACATGGATTTTTTAAAATCAGGTCCATCACTTGTGCTTACCCTGCATACATCTTATAGTAATATATTTTTATTGCAATAACAACTAAAAAAAATTTGACTGAAAGACAATAACTTATTTTGTCATTGGTATGGAATTAGTTTGACAAAAACTAAAATTCTCTTCCACACTTTATCCACAATAATGAAATTTGAAATAATATTTGTTTGTGAAAATAGCTTCAATTTTGAATGATACATTTCATCTTTTATATGAGTCATATGCTTTAATGTAAAAAATTTCTTGTAATTTCAATTGCATTAGCTTTTTCAAATGGTAAACATGGATTTACAAAAGAACGGAATTTTTCCTCCATTATTTCTTAAATATACTTTTCCTACATAATGAAACGAAATGTATTATCATACAGAATTTCTTTCGTAATTTTAAAAATTTTCTTGTAATATTTTTCAGGTCTTCGAAAGACATCTTAAGTGATTGCTTTGGATACCTTGAGAGAGCTGTTCTTGTGTCTTCTAGACTAGATGTGACCTTTAACTAGTAATGGGATGACCCTAGTACAGCATTTACTCAGGAATTTGAAAAAAACATTTAAAAAAACCAAAAAAAAAAAAAATAGTGTCAAGAACTTATTCATCTGGAGTGCGGCTATATCATTAAACACATTTTACTAAACGATCCAACTGTATATACTGAAAAAAAAGTGGCACTTTTCTATACTGTAAATAAATGTGACTTTTTCTAGTGTCTCAATTTGATTATATTATTTCTCTGAATGCATTTTTCATTGTATTATTCCTTGGAAATATTTAGAAAGAAAATATTAAAGGTTCAATTTAGCGAAATAAATGCGTTTGTCATAGATGACAAAAATTTGGAAATTTCATATTTACAGTAAATTAAGTTTTTATTTTTATTTTATACATACTAGAAAAAATAATGTTTTTTTCATTTAATTTAAAACATTTTTTATAATAAGTTACTGCAAAAATGTACATTTCTCCATTAGAATAATATTAAAACTATATCCACCGATAAACTGTTGTTTATAAAAAAAATTCAACTAAAAAATTCGTAATAAAATTTAAAGCTTGAAGTAAATTAAAGCTTAAAGAATTGCATATTTATTTTATAATTTCTGACAATAAATAAGTCACAATGAACATTTTATCAAGACTAATTTTTACAACGCCGATGTTTTAAGTATTTTTTTGTTGATTTTTAAATATTTATTTATACAAATGCCAAACATTTCTCCTTTAAGCCATTAGTCTCCATCTAGCCTCCTAATCCTTGAACACAATTGAAATAAAAGATAACAGTGCAGTGCATTAGTCTATATAGTCCAGTGTTGCAAAGAGTACAGACTGAATTGTTCTTTAGACGAATTTTAAAAATATGAGCATTTAAACAATGTTTTTTAAATATAAATACAACGCTCAAGGTTTATTTAGCCTGCAAGATCGGCCTGATTGTTTATGTTTTGTTTTCGTATCAAAGCATTAACGATCTCAATTATCTAAGTCTGAAATGTTTGTTTTAATTAATGGATGTGTTTCGTTTACTTAAAGCATACTAAGATATCAACAGTCCTTTTTTCAAATTTTTTATACATAAGAAAATAAAAAAGTACCTAATTCTCCAGATACACCCACCAAAATATGAAGGGATTTTAATTATTGTGATTGACTTCAACACAAAACTGATTCATTGTTTACTAACCTCCCATTTTAAAATAGCGTGAGAGCTATTGGCGAGAAACTTTGTAATTTTGAACCAAGGTTAAGTGATGATAATGACACCTGAGCTGACTTCTCACTCTCCAGACTTCCATACCTTATCAACGTGAGGACTTTGAGCTACGACATATTTAACGTGCATCAATCTCTTTACATGGCAAGTCTTTAATGGCACCAGTACTCGAGTTCATGACTTTATAAAAACAATGCCTGATAGAAGTTCGTGACCATGACCAATCGGCTACCATGGCATTAAAAACATATTTATCAAAGCGTGGTCCCGATTGAATTTAACATAGTAGCCCAAATAATTTGGAAGAGTCACAAATTGAATCCGTCACCACCATTAAGACGCAATACTGTGGCACCAGGATTGATGCATATCTAAATAATCAGAATTCAAAATTATTTTGAGTAATATGAATATGCTTGCTCTATTAAAGATATTTATTCAAAATTTCTCAAAACGAACACTGGCATTGGTGTAGTTTGATAATTCAAGTATACAAAATTAATTCATTACTAACGTCCATGTTTTTTCAGGGAATGTTTAGAATCTATAACATCAAGAGTTAGTATTTAAATATTAAAATAAATAAAAAATAAAAAAAACTTGAATTTTCTTTTTACAACATAAAAGACATCACTTAGCAATATTTAACAAATTTTTTTAAGCCTTCAGAAATTCAGTTTATATATCCCCTTCCCGGCTTTTCCCGAGCTGAGTTCGGGCAGGCGAAATGTACCATCCAGGCTCATCCCGAGTGTAGCTCAGGCATTGTGAAAATATACACTATGAAATCGGTCTTTCCCGAATTATTCGCTTGTGCTATTTATGGTCTTGAATAATGGAAAAGTATCCCTCGGTGGAATTTTCTGCAAAAATTGGACGTCCTTCCGCTGAGCACTCCCCTTCACACTTGCCTGGAAAACACTTCGTTGACTACAGTTCCCAACAGAGAAGAAAACTAATCCAATACGACAGTGTATTATTTGCTGCTCAAAGAAAAACAGTAAAGGGAGGGGGGAAGAGAAACAAGACTCTGTTGTCCAGATTGCGCGATGTTGGAGTGTGTGCAGCACCGTGTTTTCGAATTTATCATACACGTTTAAAAATTTTGATTAATAACTTCATAATCACTTATTTAAATGCAAAAGATGTAAGCAAAATTTGTAAATCAAGAAAAAAGCTAGGTATTCTAAGCTTTATATTTACATTAAGTGTGAATTGACTTCAAAGTTCTAATGAATTCTGCCATACAGTAAACAAAATTTTCAGGTAAATTACTCATTTGTTTAAATAGATTTACATTTATTTTTAGGAAATTTTGTATGCGAAGGCTGCTATTAAGAGAGTTTCAAAAGATATGTATGTTTGAAAATAAGCATACAAAAATTAATCTTTTTTATCTTAAATCCAGATACAAGATGACCCTGGAAGAGGTTATTCAGCTAAACTCTTCTAATAAGTACCACAAAATGCATTTAAATCCTAAATAACAATGAGTCGTATTAGTACTATTTTGTGCAGTAATTGAATAAAAAGACTGTTTTAAATTACTTTAAAATATACATAGAAAATTATTCACATTCTATTATGTATAGAATAATCAAACAAGTCACGAAAAACAATGCATAAAAATAAATTTAAACAATTTTCTTAGCTACTGAATGAAGAATTTCATCATTACTGAAGATAAAAAAAATATTCGGTATTTGTAACAATAATATCGGGTTCTTCTAAAAGAATATCGGAGTTTTAACGCTTTATATAGCATTCATTACAAATAATACATTAGTTAAACTCATACATCGAATGAAAGAGCAACTGAAACAGTTTTGTTTTCTGGCATGTTCGCGCGTGTGCGTGAAACGTATGCTAATTTTTCCCCCTTTTTCGCCGATCAACGCACTAGTAGAAAAATGAAGACTAGTAAACAGAAGGCGTTTTGAGTTCTCCAGTTTGCAAAGGCAGAATCTGCTATTACTGTGCAACGAGCTTTCCGTATTAAGTTCGGTTGTCATCCTCCAAATGATGGTAACATTCTCAGGTGGTATCATCAGTTTGAAACAACTAGCTGTCTTTGTAAAGGGAAAAGTACGGGATGACCAAGGCTATAACTGGTAACCAGCTGTAACTGGTTCTGCCTATCTTGATGCTCTACAACTATGGCTATTTCCTCAATTGGAAGAAAGGGAACCAAATAACTTAATTTGGCAGCAAGATGGTGCACCATCTCACTGGCGTCTCTCAGTACGCGATTGGTTAAATATCACTGTACCCAACCAATAGATTAACCACAAAGAGCCTCCCGATAAAACTTGTATCGCATGGTTTCCACGTTCACCCGATCTGACGCCATGCGACTTTTATCTGTGGGGGCTCATAAAGGATTATGTGAATGTTCCTCCTCTACTAGCTGACCTTCCAGACTTAAGACACAGGATTGAAGCAGCTGTTGCAAAAATTTCCTTAGACACACTGAAAAAAGTTTGGGATGAACTCGCCTATCGACTTGATTTGTGCCGTGTAACGAATGAAGCTCACATTGAACATTTGTAAACATGTAGGTAAAACTGTTTCAGATAGTCTTTCATTTAATGTATGAATTGTACTTGCAACTTATATATGATAAATACTATAAAGTATTAAAACTCCGATATTCTTTTAGAAACACCCGGTATTAGGCTTGTAAGTATTCCTTTTTATTATCCAATCAAACAAAACTTAAGTATAGATGAAGTTCTACAAAAATCTTTCAGAAAAAAAATCATATCTCAAGAAAATATACAAGGAGATAGACGTTATCATTAATTTGAGAACAATAACTCATATCAGCTTAATATTTATCATTGTTGTCTCATTCATCACTGTCATTACAGTTTCGTACATGATTTTTTGTGTTTGTATTATACTTTGTTTTAAAAACTAGCTTTGTTGGAAAATTTATCTTGCTCTTAAAATAGTTAAATATGTAACTTTTCAATAAATAAAAAACATATTTATTTGTTGAAACAATTCTGAATTTAAAACGTATATCACACATAATTTTACTCTGATATATTTTCAATTTTAACAAAAACTTTTAAAATTTTCATTCACGCATAAGTTTAAATTTACGAAGTAATTTAGATGCATTATAATTAAATCAATTAATTTAAAAAAACGCAACTGGGCAAGATTTTCTTCATCAAGAAAATATGGAATCAAAATCCTGAAAAAGTTCATGAAAACTTCATAGAATATTAATATTATATATTTGTATACTTATTATGGAATGACTTGGAAAGGACTATACAAAACACCAATATAGGATTGAAAAATAAAGGATTTTGATTTTAAAAATAATTATTTACGTTTATAAAATATAGAAATACAAATTATTTCAAATTTTTATTAATTCATTAGCACTTATTTTAACAGAATTCCCATACAGACATTGAGAATATTTTTGTCACTTTTATTCTCCCATAATTTAAATCAGTGAAATTGAACAGTAAGAGAAATATTTCCGAGTTGAAGTATGATGCACATTCATTAAAACTAATTTATTGATGAAAGAAGGACAATGTTAGTCTTAATAATTTTAATGAGAGTTTTATAAACTGAAATATTTGATTCAGCTATAAGAAAGTATCAGCTCATAGAAGTTATCATAAGAAGAAAAAAAACAAAAACATCCAATATTATAATTCCTTAAATGAGCTCGAATTTGGCTCGTTATAAACGTCTGGAAAGAAGGCAAAAAAAGCTTGATCAATTAAATGAGTAACATTTTAAAAAAAAAACTTTTTTCTCATAGCTTGATACACAACGGAACGTAATAAGGATCTAATGATGATTCTTGTCAACATCAGCTTGCTTTATACATATGACAATGTACGCCAAATTTTTTTTTTAAGTACAGCTGTATAAAGAGGCGTGAATTAATGATGTGTCATTAAGAGTTTTTCTTCAAAGAAGCTGAAGTGTATAAATTTTTGGGGATATGGAAAAAAACATGGTAATAAATTATCAAAAGCAATAATTTGTTATAGAACACACACACATATTCTACAAAAATCAACAAGCAGATTTTTTTAATGCATACCTGAGATAAATGCACAAATTAACACATACATTTTACAAAAGAATAATATTTATCTACACCTGATATACAGACATATATTATTTTCGAAATACTATTTATACTAAATCATTAAAGTATAATTAAAATACTAAATAATTCTATACATCTATAGAAAGTGGAAAATACATATTTTAGCATCTAACTGTAATGTATCGTTACTAATAAGCATTACAAGGCTTTGTTGCTTTTGTAATTAATTTGTCAAGTGAATTATCTGTGCCGATAAAAAAGAAAATTTTGAAGAAGGAAGAAGACTCTTTACGCAAATACTACATTTATATATTAATTAAGAGAATTTGCAAGATTTATGAATAAAGTAAATGCGTAAATAAACGCAAAAGTTTGCTGTGTGAGAAGAGTAATTTTAAAATTTTTTAACTAAAATAATACTTACGTAGTACGATCCGTAGAAATTCGTGGGATACTGCCATTGCTGACGACAAAAGCAAGTACATAAAGTTAAACCACTGGAAATGGATTCTCCCAATCCTTCCCTACCTGGCCAGGTTGGTTCAGTCCATATTATGTAACCAAACCGCAAGCTCAGCTGTTACCTTCCGAAGCTAGTTAAATTTGTTCCACGATCTAAGAAAGATGGGTTTTTTTTCTTGTACAGCGTTGAACATTAAATTCTGTCAACGCTTAGGTAAAACACCAACGGAGTCTTTGTAAATGCTAAGTAAGGTGCATGGTGAATCTACCATAGCGAGGTCTAAGGTTTACAAATGGCATCGGCATTTTAAAGAAGTCCAAGAATCCATTGAATACAATGAACGCGTTGGACTACCTTCGACTTCATAGAACGCGGAAAATGTTGTGCTAGTGTCTGAATGCGTTTGAAAAGATCGTCGTCAAACACTTGAACAAATTGTTGAGGTTTCACACTTCTCGAAGACGTCGTTTGAGGGAATCCATTGATCGTAAATGGCCTCAGTTCCAGCAGAGTGACGACTGGTATCTTCTGCACGACAACGGACCAGCACATCAATCCCAATTGGTAAAAAGAGTTCCTTGCCAAAATTCGCACTAATGTGCTTCCACATCCCTGCTATTCACCAGACATAACCCTGTGTGATATTTGCCAGTTCCCATCAACGAAAAAACATTTACAGGCATGTCGTTTTGTTTCATCAGATGAAGTGAAAGTAGCACCGTAGGAGGCCTTACGGGGGGTTGAGAAAAATGGCCTCCAGCTGCGCTTCCTGAAGTTTTACGAGCGCTGGCAGAAGCGTATCGTGGCCCAAGGCGACTACTTTGAAAGTGGATATGATTCGGTACTTTGAATTATTCAGGGTAAGGTTTTCTACACGTTATCCCCGAACTTTTGGATCATACTACGCAGAAGTGTTACATATTCTCTCCATGAAAAGCAAATGAAATCTAGAGCGTATCGTCAACTTAAAAGTGAAAATATTCTCTGTTATAGAACTAATAAATCAACTCGCACTTCTTATAAAAAAGGAATATAGGACCAACATTAATATATTATTCGCATCATTTGCCCTTGTAATTATCGCACAGGTGAGCTGCACAATGTACGATTCATTGGAAAACCTAACTGATATTCGCCAATTTTATATTCTTTATAATAAGCGCATACAGAGTTGTTAAAAAAGCCCTGATTTTTGTATAAGATGCATCTTCAGAATTTATTAAGGTATCCGACTACGTTCCGAACCGTTATTTTAAAAAAGCGCATAAATGGATAATTTTTATGATATTTAGTGTCACTTAGATTAGAATACATGTATAAAATTGTTTTAAGGACATTTTGACAAAAAAATTATTTAAATACAATATTTCGGCAAAAAATTAACTTAGAATAACCTTTTTACAAAAGGTTCTCCTTTTGTGAAAAATGCTTCTATTATAATAATATTTTGCCTGTATATAGCTCAGACCTCTGTACAGAGGCTCAACTATGATTTTTGAAAAATTCACATTATTTTCCGAGTTACAATCCATTGAAATAATTATCGGCGTTTTTTTTCTTAAAATTTCTGCCCTCTGTTGTCATAAAACATGGATAAACCCACTTCTAAGTTATATATTTCAAAAATTTTAGTTGAGCCTCTGTACAGAGGTCTGAGCTATATACAGGCAAAATATTTTTATAATAGAAGCATTTTTCACAAAAGGAGAATATTTTGAAAATGGTTCATTCCATGTTCATTTTTTGTCAAAATATTGTACTTAAATAATTTTTATTGTAATACTATTCTTAAAACAATTTTATATACATTTTCTAATCTAAGTGACACTAAATATCATAAATATTATCCATTTATACGCTTTTGCAAAATCACGGTTCCGAACGTAGTCGGATACCTTAAGGTGGTATGCGTGTGAATTTCCCACAAAGAGGTCCAGAAAAAAAATCAAAAAAATTTATTTTTAAAGATATTTATGCTGGAATTAAACTGTCTTTATAATGACAATCTAATTAACAAGCAGTGTTTCGAATAAATAAAAAGAATGAGTATCTTAAGATCACAATTACTTTTTACTTACATTTTAAATGAACTTCCATGTTAAATTAAAACAAATTTTAAATTACCACTTAAATTTAGTGTTATTTTCTTTCTCTTGGTGATTAAAATCAACCATAAATAAAAATAATCAAAATGAACGACTTTTTCAAAGTACTTTTATGGTTTTTTCCACAATCAATTATAAGGCAAACACAATATAATATTTAATGGATGTAATTAGTAAAATATGATTCAACAGTATGTATAAAAAATGGTACATTCCGGCAAGCACAGAGAAATATGAAAAATGAATGAAATCATAAATTTTAATGCTCATAAAACTTATATTTTAAAATAATAAAGACATTATGCTTTTAAATATAAAAGTATCTTTTCCAGCATAATGTTTTTATTACATAATCAATATAAACTTTCTTCTTTTATTTAGCTTCTAAATTAACAAAAATTCATTTATTTTTTATCCTTAAAAACTCCAACATTATGTAAACAATTCCATCACTAATTTAAAAAAAAACGTTATTGGTGGAATTTAAATTGTTCTCGAATAAATTTTTGTATTGAGAAAATTTAAATTAATTATATCTTTTAACTGAAATATTCGTGAATATAAATGTATGAGTAATATACACAAATAATAATAACTACAGGATGGTATGTAAATCGCAACTTTTTAATAACACATTCGTGAAAATTAATAAGTGACGCGCGCATGGCAGTATAAAAATATCACAAATCATTTTAATTTCGTATTATTGTTGACTCTAATTAAATTTAACAAGGAAATATATCATTAAAAAACTCTCCATTCAAGTATAATTAATTGGAAAATTATTTTAATCAAAATAAGTTTGATTCAAATATGTATCACTTAGTTTATATTGGAAACAGAAATAATTTTTGAATCAAAAATTAATATGTGAATATTTACGCACATTAAATATTCTTCCAAGTATGTAAAATATCAATTTCACATACACTACTCACTTAATTATATTTCATATTTCTTTGCTTTCAAACTGCGTAAATGTATTTCGTTGATATTAATACTTATATGCAAAATTAAACATTTGAATTTCTAGAGATTTCTTGAAAAATTTAATCATAGAATAACATTATTTATCATATTAAGGAACTTAAATATATCTGTATCAAATAAACTAATATGTAATAAATTAAAACGTAAACTGTAATTATATTATTAAAAATTAAATTATATTTTATAAAACTTTTTATTACTCTAGCACAGTTGTACAGCACAGTTAGCTACATCTCCTTATAAATTTATCAATTCAGTCTAGCTTAGAATCAGAACTATTTAACTTAAGTATTCTTTTTACAGTTTCTAAAATAGCTTATGAATTGCTTTTATTTTTTAAATGCTAAATATATTTTCTTGTCAGTTGCAAGTGTTGTTCGTAGAGCCATTTGTTGACATTACATAAACTATTAAGTTATTAGCAACGTTAAGTAGACATAAAAGGGTAGCAATGGTCACATGATAAAAAAGTTTAATAAATATTAAAAGGTTCATACAGTTTTATATTTTATGGGTATGTTTTTCTGAATATTTACATGCTGTATAACGCGTCACCATTTTCTCAGACTTTCTTATCATTATTATATTTTTTATTAACCTAAAAGTTTCTTCTCTGATCACTTCACTTCTCAAAAATCTTTGTTTATCTAGGATGACATATTCATTAAAAAGGTAAATATTTCGAGAACTGAAAGTAAATACAGTTTATTACAACAATATTCTTACATTGTTTCTTGATGTAAACAAGGAAAAAAGCTTAAGATCTTCATTAATCTATCCTATCAAATCTTTTCCCTGAACCTGTAAAAGAACATTCACACTAACCAATTTTTTTTTATACCATTCATGGTATATATTGATGACCTGAGAGTTTAGTTTAAGAGGAAGCTTTTTTTCTATAACTATCATCACTGTCCATATAAATAAAAAGTTATAGTGACAAGTTAAAAAAAAAGAGTACCAAGCATTTTAGAAAGATTCAAAAAAGAAATTTTGATGACGATCTGGATTTTAAGAGTTATATTTTTCTATAGTAGGAATTTTAGGGAAGAAAAAAAAGTTTATAGGTCTAGATTTTTTCAAGGATCCTGAATAGCAGAGAGTTTAGTTAAAGATATCATTCTATTGTTTATATTTATGATGAGCAAGTAATACAATTTCTTTATGCACTTTTTAAAACAATTGGAGATAAAAATTCTAAAACTTAACATTTTTACGAGGAAAGTGACAAAGTTAAGGAGTTTTTACGATTTATTTTCAAAGTATCCAACGTTGAAGGAGGGTCAGTCGGCAACACTTTTATACAACGTGTTACTCCTCTTCCCTCGTAGACGTAGAAGTGTAACAAACCATTTAACATGGCAGCTCCATTGTCGATTTGTACCATGGAGGAAAGTGGAGCAGTGTTTCGCTTTTTGTTTGCAGAAGGTGTGTGTCGGATCCAAAGCCAAGTAACATGACCACTAGACAGAAGTGATCACTACTGTCCGGAGGCTATTACTGGCTTATATAGGAACCGCTACACTACTCCCTCTACCAGTGAGACGGTGGATAGAGAATAACGGTGAACGAGATATATGTTATGGTTAACGTGTGTAGTGTGTGAGTTTTTGCTGTTGCATCAAGTGGGTCTGACGACTTTGGTTGCTGGGTCAAGTGGGTCTGACGACTTTGGTTGATGCGTCAAGTGAGTCTGACGACTTTGGTTGATGCGTCATGTAGGTCTGATGACTTTGATTGATCTTGTTGCGGGTAGATGGCGCCACGACAGATCAGAAGCTCTTTGCTTTTTTCTTTTCAACCAGGGTCACCAATATCGGGGATAGAACCCACGACCTATGGATCCGAAGACAAGTAACATGACCACTAGACAAAAATGATCACCACTGTCCAGAGGCTGTTTCTGGTTTATGTAGGAACCGCTACAGTGTGAAACCTGCGCTGAATACTAGACATGCCATTCCTCATTATACCCTCAATGACTTGCACACTGCCCTAAGTGGTTGACGTCGATGGGCTTCCCGATCTTTCGTCGTCACATAAAGAATTTTGAAGCACTCTATCTCTTCGTAGATCGTGTTTCGCGATAAACAGATTTCATCATACTGCGCTGCATGCAACAAATAATTTCCACAGGTTTCACATCTTCCCCAAACAAAAAGCGAATCACTCTCCTCCTCTCCTCCTTGGTTCAGATCGACAATGGAGCTGCCATTTGAACGATCTGCTTCACTGCAACGACTCGTTATATAGAAGTGTTGCCGATTACCTCTTGCTGTCAAACCTTGGAAAGAAAAATTGCAAGTCCCTTTACTTTTTGACTTTCCCTTATTAATGTAAATCTCAAATCAGCTTTAAATGGGATCCCTTCACGCAGAATTTTCCCTATCTACATATTGCTATTAAGGACTAAGTTTACGAAACATTTTAAGAAAATTTATAAGAGAAATTATAAATTTTAAGAAACATTTTTTATATACATAATGCACAGTCACCAATTTTTTGTATATTTATTGCATTATTATTATTCTTATCAGGGCATTTTTAAAAAATCTGAGTAATTTTTTTCACGAAATTTTATATGTGCATTAACATATGTTAAAAGCTTCCAAACGATGTAAATCCATGTACATTTTAACCCATAAAGTTTTTTGAATGACTTCTTTGACATGATTTCTCATTGAAATGTTTATATAGTATCAGTATGAGTGCAAAATTCAAGGTTGAGAATTTTCAAAAAAAAAGAATTTGGTACTGTAACTTATTCTTTTGAGTAATTGTGATTTAAAATAAATACTTTTTTACCTTAAAGTAATGCATATCAGCACCATGTTTTTGATCACTGAAATACTTCTAATTTAGCTAGAGTAAAAATAGAAACGGCATTTGAAGCAGAAGGAGTCATAGTTTATTTTCCAATAAAAATTTAAACATCAGTTTTGCACTGATTTTTGTGAAGTGACTCTCTTAGAATGAAAAATATAAAGAGTAGGAAAATATGCAAAGACTAAGTCTTAAATGAATATGAGTTCCTTTAAATTTCCCAGATGGAAGAAAAATTCATTATGCTCAAATTCCTAATTTTAGTTGGGAAAAAATGTATTACAATACTAGTTTCAGTAATTTAATTCAACTGAATTAACTTTAATGAAAATATATATTTTGATTTCTATAATTAATATCATCTAATGACCTGATAATCGGTTGTTAGCTAAAATGCAATTTGAATCCTGGTCATGTTATGAAAATGACAAAAAAGATAATATCTCACACGTCAAATTATCACTTAACTGTTATCATCATTCGATGATGATACGAATAAGGGTATCGATTCTCTAATCAGTGGTCACCCGGTCATTAAGTTGTGCAATATTTCAATACATTATTAATATTGTAAAATGTAATAAATTTTCTAAAATTATATAACATCACTTGACGTAATTTATTGAAAAAATCTATTTTGGGGAAATGTAATCGCTTAATATAAAATATGTAATTGCTAAAAATTGAAAAAAAGATTACTAATCCTTTAAAAGAGAAAATGGAAGATTAAAATTTAACTTCTTTTTTTTCTGCTAATTAGTCTTTGATTACATTGATGACTTTGGTTTTTATCATGTTGAATATGTATTAAGATCATATTTCTCGTTAAAAATTCAATGGTTCTTTTTTTACTCCGTTTTTAATTATTCTGAAGACTAAAATTTCTATTAAAAATAGAATAGATAGAAAAAAATTACTGCCTTAAGGTGAAATTTATCAGACGCTGTAAATACGGCCATTGAAGAAAGCTCTCCGTTTTCTTTTTTTAGTGAAAGATAAAAATATAAAACATTTTTTTTACAACTTTTTGATTAAAAAATATTTTGCGCATAAAAAAAATTTGTATAGTCTACCTTTGGAAAGAATCCAAAGTTTGGAATTAACGAACACACGAGTAAGCCAATGATATATAGTATATATATAATATATACACACGTATATGTGAAATAACACAAACGGGAAAGGAACTTACATTGAAGGAATTGAATAAAATAGATTTATTTAAAAAAGTAAAAATACGTCAAGAAGCTATTTACAGAAAAAAAAAATTAAGTATCAGCACGCACAAAAACACAGCACCTGCACGAACCGCGCGGACACAAAGTCTGAATGAATTTCTCACATGAGTTCGAATTTCAGTTCCTCTAAAGCTTGTCGATGAGGCTCTTCAAGGCGCGTCAAGGGAAACCCCACTGACTGGAAGGTCAGTTGTTATGAAGATCTCCTGATTGTATTCTCTCCCCGCACATAATCGATTTGTTCGTCACAGCTCCGCCGAATACTACATATATAAAAAAGAATTTTCATATTATATAAAATTCATTAAATACTAATTTAACGAGAAGATACTCGTGTGACAGGGGAAAAGATTTACCACTCACAAGTCATTTTATGTACGCATTATTCACAGTAAAGCTGGGAATGCAGGGATGCCAAAAAGCCTCATTGTGATACCGAAAAGAAAATCGGTCTAATATGAAGTCTAATATGATCTTTTCTCACACATACAGACAGACAGGTCCCGCAACGCAACGGCATACTGGACAGGATGGCAGTTTAAAAGTACCGTTAGCAGCAATTGAGAAATACTGAAGAAGCAGTCGATGACCACTAATGCAGTAAGGCAATTTTTATCTCTAGAAAGGTTCTCAGAAGGCAATGACGAGTACAATTGCTCTCCCAGGAGTGTACCAGACATATTCTGTAAGGTTAAAATCAGATGGTTTGACTGACCAATCCATGTGGCAAATATTCTCTCTTTCCATATAATCACCACCCGACTGATCCCAATGTGGACGATTGTTGCCATCCATTAACAGAAATCATGTCCTAAATGCGCCCCTGAAAAGTCAACCTCTCTTTGAAAAGTCAACTCTGAGATTTTCTCTCTATATTTAACAGGGTTTAGGGATCCTTAATCAAAAACATGCAAGGAAGTGGTGCGGTCATATATAATGCTTACCCAAACCATAACACTTACACCTCCATAATGTTCTCTTCCCTGATGAAGGACGGGTATAGTATCGTATCTCATACTCTCTCTAGATACAGGAACGCCGAGGATCAGTGCCCAGGCCGAATACTGAGTCATATGTAAAAAGTACGTTACTCCACTAAGGTCTGGTCCAAGGGTCATGTTGCTTGCACCATGCTAAGCGCTTTCTGTTATTTGCTGCAGTGAGCGGAATACAAACCACGGGTCTTCTGGAATACATCCCTCTCTTAAGAAACTTCCAGGCAACTGTAGACAGTCAAACTCTGGTTCCAATAGCAAAATACAGCTCACGTGAGACTGAGAAGCTGTAACTGCCCTTTGTTGGAGTTCTGAAAGTGCCAAATAACGATCCTCTTTCATCGTTTCGAATCTATGTTGACCAAGGCCAGGTCTTCTCGATATGGATCCAGTGTCTGATTTCACAAGTTTTATACGATATTAGGTGTTACAATTGCACTCTGTAACTAAGTGTGCTTTTGATTGTCTTGTTTCCAGATTATCAAAAGTTCCTCTTTTCATTCCACTATCCACTTGTTTGGAGCTTCTCATTTTATGTGATATCGTACGAAACTTATCCAACTCTTGCGAGAAACTCAACGATTGTCGTGGTGGAGTACAAGCATGCAAATCTCTGACAACTATTCGTGCTCTTATGTTCCCTTCATAGTCACAGCTCTAACGTCACGCAAGTGTACTCTTACATATTTGGCTCTGGATATTTGCATACTTCTTCGTCGGCATAATTACTACCGTTCGTTCAATAAGTTTTATAAAAATAGACATATTTTGCACAAACAATTCTCTTAATTTTGCACATTTGTGTATGAATACAAAATGAAGTGCATTTTAAACATCGCTTTGGTGACAAAGGTCCGGTTGTCAAAATTCCAGGAGAAATTTAAGTTGGCATAATCTTTCATTGAAGATACGAGTATTTTTAATTTTTGACTTTTTTTGGAAGGAGAAACGTTGCACAAACTGTACAGAAACACGGCATTCACAAAACTTAAAGAAAGTAGCATGAATAACACACAAAAATGCGTAGTTCGTATAAAAATACTTCCTCCTAATCCTAAAGTCCTCAATTTATTGAAACGCAAGAAATTTTTCTAAAGCTCTGCAGAATAACATCACTTAATCTTTGAAAGTCTTTTTGTCAGATCTTGTGTATGAAGCAACATTGATTCAACTTACAGTATAAAATTTGACAACGGGAAATTTTTGAAAACTAAGTTAGAATTATTTATTGAGATAGACAGACACACAAATAGATACTGCTATATATATATGTATGAACTAGTGGCCGACTCGGGAGTAAATCACTGATAAAATTAGCAGTAAAAGAAAATCTATCTTGGCAATCAGTATTTATAAGTGAATTGCCTGAGGAACCGTTTTCAATACTACAACCAAATAAATATACCATGACAGCTTATATGTCATACTAGCGAAGAAAGGCATTAAGAGCATAAATAGTTGTGATATCCGAAAAAACTCCAATGAATACTAAAGAGATTATTAAAAAGTTTGAGCTACAAATACTTAAAAAGTCTCTAGATTTTGCATCTAAACTAAATAATAATAATATATTTCATTTGATATAACTAGATTTAAGCTAGACTAGTTTATTGCATTTTTAAAAAAGCTTCCTTAAAAACTTTCGATTTAATTACATTTTTAAGGTTTGCTATATCCTTTTCCAGAATTTTTAGTTTATCTTCAACCCTTTATCTATCGACGGTACTTATAAGTACCACTCACTTTAAAATTACATGGATTAACCATTTTTGCGAATATTCTGACGATATTTAACAGGAACACCCTTTTCATTCCACTCTTCCAAGATACGTGGAAGCACGGGTTCTATGATGAGTATTTTGGCGGGGAAGGTGGATAGTTTTAAAACAGTTGTGTTTTCAGCTGACATGTTGATCGAATTGTGAAGATTGTCATTTTTGTTCCGAAAAAGTATTTAGAAGCAAAAGTAAGAGTATTTTTTTTCTATATTAGTTAAGACCTTATAAAAGGATTTAACTCTTTATTTTAAGCGAATAGTGTATATAATTAGTTTTATAGTTGAATAACTTTGTGATACTTATAAGTACTGACAGTAGAAGCAAGAACTCTGTTTTTTTCGTCCTTGTAACTTATTGTTTTTTGTTGTGTTGTACTGTCATTACTATAGTGTAATATAGTTACGCTTTTTTGGCATTTCTTTTTAGCTTAACTTATTGATTTTGCTTTTTTATTTTAACATTTTCAAAAAAATTTTAACTTTGAATCTGAGCTTGTTTTTTAACCACACAGTGAAATGAAATATCTATAATTTATTCAAAAATTAACAACATTTTAATTTCCTTATGTGTGACTGATATTTAACAAAAAATAGAAGTTTTCCAAGGGGAAATTATTATTCCCCCCCCCCCTTTTTTTAGAGTGTCTGGGGAAAAAAATGCGCAGTCTTCAAAAGACTTTGAATTTATTGCAGAATCTACTATCAGAAAGCAGTGATGTACTAACAGATGATTCTTCAGATGAAAAAGTCCCAGAAAATTATCTGCTGGAATTTTCGTTATGTTCTTCAGATGACGATAAAGAGACTGAACAAGACTCAAGGTGCAGTGGTTCATGTTGAGAACATACAGTATTTTCTACCCCAGGATGCAGTGCTTTATAAAACATTCAATCGAAACTCCACTAAAAATGAATAACTTGTAATGAAGTTTTGTGTATTAATGAAAAGAAAAACTGTTTCTTTGAATATCATCAACTTAAGTTTATGTGCAAAACCTGTTTTTATGTGTAAAAAAAATAAATACATTTTTAAAATTTTATAATTTTAAAAAATAAATATCTTGTGTTGTAAAATAATAGTGTCCTCTCGTTATTTAGTATTTTTAAGAGTTAAAACTCCGTTAAAAAAGTCACACAGTCATTTTGTATTATCAGAATATTTTAAACCTCTGTGTACTGACGGTACTTTAAAGTACCAATTTAATTAATTAGGGCTCTAATGAATTAAAGATCTCAAAGTTGAGTATTTTATTTATATATATCCCTTTATTTTTAATGTCGTGGTTAAAACAAAAATATTCCATAAAACGAATTGCAGTAAATCCTAGTGAAGTAAATAAAGGGTTAAAATGTGTGTGCAAATGTTTAGATGGATTTGATGCTCACATAAAATAATCTTTTAAAAATATTAATGCGAAAGTTTGTGAGAAGAATATTTTTTACCGAGAATGTTACTCAGTGAATTGTGAATAAAAGTATTTAAACTTTTAAATCTTTTGTATTGAAACTAACCGGAATTTCGCATATTAGTGTTTGAAAATAACTGATCAGTCGAGACATCACTATAAAGCTCAAAATTTTTTATTCAATCTAATATCTTAGTATATAAGTATATTAATGGATAGCATTCAATAGGAGCTAAATTCTAATCAAGTATATACTCGAGCCCTAACCAATTATAATAAAGGTACAATTAACTCTTCCTGAAGGTTTGAATCACAGCCAAGCAGGATCTAAATCTAGTATAAATCCAAGCAGCAATCATACCAGTTTTAATCTACTCGTCAATTTTAAAATAATCAAAGCCTATCTTAAACCTTACAACCACATAAAACCTATTTTTACAATTACACAATCTCAACATCTTCACCGATCTCTCTTCAAAACACTTTAAATAGCAAGCCTAATCTGCCGATATCACTATTCTTTCACAAGGCGAAGTTCTCAAATCAATCAAACAATCTATAAAATAGAATTCCCTAGAGAGATTTATTCGAAAGCATGTTGAGAACCCACTACAATTTGTGTATATACACATAAAATATTTTTAAAACTTTAAAAATAAACTATTTTAGTTGTAAATTTTTTTATTTGATTTTAGTTAACAAAAGCTTGAATGTTTTAAATTGGTTTTAATTAGATTTAGGTATACTTTTTTTCTACTTCTGAATTATTATCTAAGGCTTTAAAGCTTAATTTATATTTACGGATATTGGGATTGTGTTTCTGTGCTTGTGTGTGTGTGTGTGTGTGGCTTAAGCATCAAAGAAATTCATGTCATACGGACAAAACAATTAAATTATTCGTCTCATTCTGAAATCTGGTTAATTTAATCATCCTCAAAAGGTCAACTTCACTAGTTCACAGACTTTCTTCTCGATAAATCCAGCTTATAGTTTGCTTTGACGTGGTGAGGAAATTTGGAGAGCGGGGTTTTAGCTCGAGTGCACACATCTGTCGTCCTCATCACTATAGATCGCAGTTCAAAATCCCAAAGTTTTCCACTAGGAACCTTCAAGTAGTTTTGAAACCCGACGTTAGTAAACATTCAACCAATTTACTTATTACTTAAAAATTTAATGGTCGAGGTACCTGAAACTTTTTTCTAGCATTAAAGAATTGCGGGTTCGAGCCCTGGTATCACGAAAGACCAGCCGTGTTGAGTGGCAGATTAACGTCAAAGTTCACACGTTTCCGTGGTGCGGAAGTTAAGAAAGCAGGATGCCAGCTTAGTTGTCGTCCTCGTCACTTAACCGCATTTCAAAATTGCGAGGTCTGTTGCAAATAGCACTTGTTTTAACACAGAAAAAGATATCTCAGACAAAATTCTATAATTCTATATATCACTGGGGTTGGGATGTGTGACTTTTTTCCCTTTAATGCACAAAATTCTCTTTTCTGATTAGAATTTTACTCTTTCATTAATTGATGATTTAATTATTGATTTTTTTTCTTTTTTGATTTTTGTTTCTTCTCCTTCCCTTCCCCCCCCCATCAATAGGAAATTTGTATTCGTGGAAGGCTTTCACAAGGTAAAAAATTAATGCCAGTTCAAGTAACTTAGAAAAACTCTTCCTTTAAGCAAAAATATTTCATATGTGGTGAAACTGCAATAGAATCGTAGAAGTGGAACTTTACTTTTCGTAATAAAGGCATTCTGGAAATGAGAGAGAGTTCTAATATATTTTTTTTTTCATTTTTAATAGATAGCATAAATTAGAGCCCGAATAATTTTTCTATAAATGATTAAAAAAAGAATTTTTCAAATTATGTTTAAAATTACAAAAAATATTAGTAACATTACAGACAAAAATTACTGCTTTTGTATTTTTTTTTCATTGAGATACTTTTATTGTATTTCTACGATATGCTAAAACTGTTTAGCATGGCATGTAAAAAATAATAAAATAGCCAGCTTTTAAATATTGCGAATAGGGACTATTTCGATGAAAGCTTTATCTGACAGTGACAGAAATGCTTACATGGATAGTAGTTATCTTAATTAGAAAATATTTGCCACACATCTCACTCTCCCATTTCATTTATTATTCAAGTATAAATGATACGTTGAAAGTGTTTCATTAATTTTCGGCATAATCATAGTGTTGCTTCAAGAACTGTTTTATTGGAAATCGTCCGACCGTATCATGGAACTACATATGTAATTTCTTTCATAAAAGTTACCCATACATCCCTTTTTTATTGTATCTTATAGCTATACACTCCACTGACTAGTGGATCCCTGCTGTATATGATGTTTTTGACTTGAAACTTTTATTTTACCCTAAGATTTCTGAATCCACTGATTCGTTATCCATGGTTTCAGATATCTGTGACTAATTGAGTCGAAGAATATTAAGTCAGATGTTCCAAGACTTTAGACATCTTCATCAGACCGTGGTAAGTATAAACTTACCACCAACTTAATTAATTTTTAAATGTCCGTGGGAAGTTTTCTTTCCACCTATGATTTGTGCTGCTAGCACACACAACAGCTGATATCTGGATTTTCAAGTCGCAAGCGTAAGGAACTCTGTAAATTTCCTGGAAACTGTTCCCGACGACGAACGATTGATTAAAGTCAGTGACCATAAGCCAACTTGACAGAAATCATACAGACGTTGTCGTTAATAGTCTAATAAAGTAAACGAGAACAAGGTATACGTTTGTATAGTTTGCTATGTCCCAGTATCCTTGTTTACTGAAATTTCATGGAAAGTAACATGCGTAAATTCTTAAATTTTTGAATACAAATTATGCATAGTTTATAATTCCTTCAGTATTTTTTAGTATTTACAATTTATTTTTATATGAAACCGTCGGACACCAATTTAACGAATTAATCAGAACGGAACATTTTTTTCGTTAATTAGGGGTTATTCGTTCTGGATCCTAATAAAATTCAAATTTTTTGAATAACTTTTTCGAAATTATATAAGTAACTACAGAAAAATTATGCATAGCTAGAAATTTAACTCTTTTTATTCAAAAACTAAAAATACTATTAGTGAATTATTACGCACCAGTTAATTGGAAATTGTAAGGTACTGATTAACAGATGTTTGAAAATCTTTTTGATTGCTGAATAGAAAGAGTTTTTTTTGGATTTTATGAAGAGAATTTATGCTTAGAGCAGATTTACATGCATAAGAGAGAGGTATGCTTTTTACAGTTTCCTAACAATGCAAATTAGTTAGCAAATGTGACAATTTTGATAGGAATTTCAGAAAGAAATTTTCTATCCTATTAAAAAATAACTTACGTGATAGATTACACTCGTGACTCATCTGCACCTGTAAAGTCTAATAATTGAATGCACCCTTTCCCACTAAAATATGCTGCTTTCAAGAATTCTTTCTGTTCCGGACAAAAAGGATATGTCATTTGAAAAAAAAATCCAATTTTTTCAAATACGAACTTTAAAAAAAGTTTACAGCTGCAGCAATAATTCGTTATTTCGAGGGTTATTATTTGTTAAATAGGGATTTTCTGCCTTCATTTTAATCGGAGAAGGAGAAAAATTCGTTAAATCACGAAATTCGTTAATTAGAGGTTCGGTAAAAGGGGTATTGTATTATGTAATGTAATATTAAAAAAAAAGCACAACATAAGATGTTCTATCTTTTATTAAAAATAATGTCAAAACTCTTTTATTTAATTTATACAAATCAAACTTAAGGTATCCGACTATGTTCGGAACCGTGATTTTAAAAAAGCGCATAAATGGATAATTTTCGTGATATTTACTGTCACTCAGATTATAATACATGCATAAAACGTTTTTAGGGACATTTTAACAAAAAAATTATTTAAATCCAATATTTTGGCAAAAAATTAACTTAGACTAATCTTTTTTTCAAAATGTTCTCCTTTTGCGAAAAATGCTTCTATTATAATAATATTTTGCCTGTATATAGCTCAGAACTCTGTACAGAAGCTCAACTAGAATTTTTGAAATATATAACTTAGAAGTGGGTTTATCCATATTTTACGACAACAGAGGGGAGAAATTTTAAGAAAAAAACGCCGATAATTATTTCAAATGGTTGTAACT
>BMAV01024594.1:383180-397304 GCA_019973955.1 Trichonephila inaurata madagascariensis
GACCCATTTCTTAAACGGATGGTGACTGGGGATGAGAAATGGGTTACATACGACAATATTGTGCGAAAACGATCATGGTCAAAGCGCAGTGAAGCAGCTCAAACGGTGGCCAAACCAGGACTTACGGCCAAGAAGGTTCTACTGTGTATTTGGTGGGACTGGAAAGGAATAATTTGTTATGAGTTGTTTCCGTATAGCCAAACACTAAATTCGGATATCTACTGTCAACAACTTGACCGTTTGAAGCTAGCAGTTAACCAGAAATGGCCAGCAGAAGAGGTGTTGTGTTCCATCAGGACAACGCCAGGCCCCACACGTCTGTAGTGACTCGCCAGAAACTCTGGGAGCTTGGTTGGGAAGTTTTAATGCATCCACCATATAGTCCGGACCAGGCACCAAGCGATTACAACCTTTTTCTCGCATTGCAATACTTCCTGAGTGATAAAAAATTGGGATCAAGAGAAGATTGTAAAAATCAACTACTAGAGTTTTTCACCAACAAGGACCAAGACTTCTATGAGACAGACATTATGAAGCTACCTTTAAAATGGTAACAAATTATGCAACAAAACGATGCATATTTGACCCAAATCGGACACTCCAAAGCATGTTAAATAAAGGTTTGAAATTCATGCAAAAATAATGGATTTCTTTTTCCCCAACCTAATATATTTGACGCATTACAATAACAAAAAATTCTGAAAAAAAAAATCTTGTTTATTAATAAAAATCTTTGATTAATAGCTGGTTAAAATAAATTTGAAATAAACACGCAAGGGAGCCCATTTTCAAACCTTCTCCTTCATAAAACATAAGCATAGTTATACTATTTGGTTGAGCTTCCACGCTCCCGGCATACTTTCAAATAATTTTATGCAATCATTCATAATCACAGAGAAATCACATGCTTACATTGATAGAAAGATAGCTAATCATAATAAGACACTCTTGCATCTTCTCAAGCAAATCAAACTTGCAGACAAGCATGGGTAACATAAATATTAGCTTTAAATTTAGGTAAGCGATAAAAAATTTGAAATGAAAGGTTTATTTAAAAACTATTTTTTAAGAAAGACTAATACTAGTAACTGTGTACTAAAGATTGTCCTGACTACGATAACGGTTCGTTGACAAATGTTTTTATTTGTAATTAATCATTATGTTTAGTTAACTTTAAAATTAAGTTAGGGATACGTTATAACGTTTGATATATAAAGTTATATTGATTGAGGTACAAGTTTAATAAACCGATTCGTTGCCTTAAGACAAGTGTGGATAAGTCATACAAAAAAATCAACAATAAACCTTCATTTATTGATGAATAATTAATTTAAGATAAACAATCTGATATGCAAGAAGCTATGATCAACCTTCTAATACCGCAAGTTCATTCGAACTATTCTGATGTCCACCTTCTTGACCTTAAAAGGAACCTTCTGTAGACTCCAGAATAGATAACACAAACTATATCAAAGAAAAAGAAATGGTATGTCTATCGTACACGTGAAATAGGTCACATAGTATTAAGCTGCATTATAGGAATTTTATCTCCACGCATTTGTCCTTTCACTCTACAAATGTTAGTTTATTTTATTTTTTTTAAAAAAAAAACTGTTCTATAACGAAACGGAAAAACAAATATAACAGAAAAGTTATTGTGACCTTATAAATAATAGAAACTTAGCACCATTAATTACTTTTTACTGAAAGTAGCCAAAATTAGAATTTGGGTGATAACGTTATGATTTTTCACTGTGTGTGATAAATCAACCAAATTAAAGTCTCCAAAAATGAACTCATCAGTAATGAAAGAAAAACTAAAATGAAGCTAGTAAACAGCCTTCGTTACCGCATGATACTAAAAGATAAGCGAAATAATCGGGCGTGATAAATATATGAATAGAATCGCATGACGAACGCAGCAAATACTGATAAATACATTGTGAATACGAGAAAACAAAGAGCTTGCCTTTTGACAAAAGAAATGAAAGCAGACAGAAATGGCTTTAGATAGTATATGCGGGGATCCTTTTTGGGTACTAAAGATATTTTTAAATTGCAAAAACAATAGCACTCGCTTTCTTTATATAATCTCGCTTTCTTGTTTTAATTTAATTTCTTTTCTCTTAGAATTCTAGTATTTCTTGGGACGTTGAAAAGCCTCATATCAGTCAATGCTTTCAAAATCTAGTTTTAGTTCTTGGCTCATGTGGCGTTTTATGGATAGTTGCTCCTTTCGAAATACCCAAGATCCTCAAAGCCCATGGCAATCCTACTCCTTGGACACGATTGCAGGTTTGCAAAATGGTAAGTTTTTTTAAGAAAATTTATTTTGGATATCTCTATTCAAAGTAATCTGATGTAGTTTGTGTTCTCATCTTTTTAAAAAGTTTGCACAATGGTAACTTTTAAAAGAAAATCTACTTACTCATCTTTTTTATAAAAATGAAATATTATTGACTTTAAAGAAGTTTAATCTACCATTAACTAAATAAATAAAATTTGAGCTTGGTGGAGATTTAGGATCAAGTTATTTTTCATCTTTGAGGTATTGAAATGTATGAGACTTACGTTTCATCACTCTTAAAATCAACTAATCCTGTATATTTACTCCGTTCTTTTTCAGGCTCTAAAATGGGTCTTACTGATAATAAGTTCAGTTGATGTATCTAAAGCAGTGTATTCGTACACAAATGATCCTAAAATTGGCCTTGATGGAATATTATCATCATCAGCGTATTTAATTACAATTGTAAGTAAAGTATGCTTAAGTTGTGTGTTTTTTTATTTAAATATCTGATAATAAGCTCGTTAAATGCTTTTGTAAAAATCAACTTAAGATGTTTTTAAAAATTATATTTTTTAGCTTACACATATATTGTAATGTTCCGCATATGTGCAGAGTAATAAATTTATATAAATAGATATGTTTCAATTTTAAAAAAAATTATTAATTTCCAAATCTAATCCTCTTATTTTGTTTTAAAAAAATCACAAAAAACTTCGTTTTATGGAAAATAATTTTTTTAAAAAAAATAGACCAGTTGAAAAAGTTACTCAAATAAACACAATAGATTCGCAATTCTACTTTACTTTTATCGGTAGCAGTATTCTTAACCCTTTTAGAGGATTGGCGGTACATTTTTAACTATTTGTTGAACTTCTTTAATAAAATAATGATTAATCCTCATAAATATATTTGTAATTTTCTGTGATCTGATTTCAATCTGCCAGAAAATTAAAATTGAGAAGCACTGATCAGTAGCACTCTCTTTGCTGAACTCACTTAAGGACAAAATTTCTTTTGAAGTTTTCTAAGTAAACTAATTTACTTACTATTAAATCCAAATGAGTTTTTCTATTACTGAAGTACTCTTCATCCAACGTTTAAAGGCAAGCTGATAAATTCAAAAACAGGATAAAATCAGAAAAAATATTTTGTACGTTGAAGTGAAAACGAATGCTTATATATAAATGTTTATCGAAAATTTTAAAAAAGTTAAGTATTGAAAGGTAATATTCAACAAAGGGCGTCTTTTGTTATTTTAAGTAAGAAATTATTGAGATTTTAAAAAAATAATTTTGAAGTATTTCAATAAGATAGAACTTCAGATGCTTTATTATTCATTAAAATTTAAACCAACTCAGTAGGAACTATTTAAATTGTTCTCAAAAGAATTCTCAGAAATTTTTAAAACTGAAAGTATATAGTATATGAATTTTTCAAAGATTTATACTTTATGAAATGGAATATGAATATATTGCCATATGACAGACAAAGTATGACTTTTCCCTTATTATATGCAAAAGTTAACTTTAAAAACCTTCATGAGATGTATAAATGGGGTATCAATTGAAAAATATTTCTTGATTATTTTTTTTTCTTCTTAACATTTTCTTGTCAGATTTATATAAATATAAAAATAAATACAAACCCTCCCCCCTCCTCACATAAAGTGGCTTCACATCAGAAAAACTAAATAATAAATTGAAGCTCTTTTGTATAATTTGTTCCAAATTTCACTGTTGAGCAATCTACCGCCTATTGCATCGTTTCTATTCGCAAATACATTTCCTTATTCTACAAGTTGTTATGAATATAGTACAAAATTTAAATGTATATGTAATTCATTAACTTACAAAGCATGATAATCGCAGTTTTTATATTGATGAATGGCAACAAATATATATGAAAACACCTTCATTACAAAAATATACTTCCATTACTTTGTTTCTATAGAGAAAACGTATTTCTCGTATATTTCTCCTACGATGCAATGTTGCATCATATACGACATCTGGACCAATCATATTTCTAGATAGAACACAAGTTATTTTGTAAACTGCACGTAAACTGCACGTGTTTATATCTTGCTTTGCATGTTGCTACTTGTTTTATGTTTAAGAGTGCTTTTTCTACGTAACAAAATAAAGATGATTTTAAAATAGCAGCATGTTTCTTGATCAATCCATTCAACGGCTGCAACTATGAAACAAATTGATTCCCTCACACAAAATGTCTTAATTCGTACGAGATTTATATCACTGTGTGATTTTATTTCATTCTTAAAGTTTTTCAGACCAGTATACATTAATATTTACATTTATTAAAACTATGACATTTTTTCTTCCTTAGGTATTGACGATAATAATCACTTTGATGTGTAAAAGACGAGGCATAAGAGTTTCCCTAGCCTTGCCATCATTCTGGATGACATCCACTTTAGCTACACTTATTAGCATTTATAGTGATATTCAGGAATTTGAAGAAGTAAGCATTATATTCTGCCTGTGAAATTTAACAATATGCTTTCTTTTCACGACCTAAAAACCTTTTCTAGGATATATATACATGAAAAAGCAAACAAAAATATAATTTAAAAGGATATTATTTGCTAAAAGTTGTTTGTTTTACTTTGCGATTGACAAAATAAGTATTATTTAAAGTATAAGGATCAATATTCGCAATTATATGCTACGTTGAATATGTGACAAATAAATGAAAGTATAATTATCTAATATTAATTTAAACACTTTAACTACACCAGCTTAATCATTCCAGAGTGAATAATTGAAATATAATCAGTAATATTTATCTAAATAATTTCAAATAAATATATAATACTAAATGTATTATGCATACTATACAAAATTGTGTTTTCGAAAGTATTTGGCAACGGTAGCCGAGTACTTATAGTCGGCGATGTTTCACGCAACAAAGTCACGTGTTTTTGAGTTCCAATTTATAAGACTCATCTTGTCTAGGGAGGGGAAAATGTACGTTAAGTTTATCCTTATAGTCACGAGATGAGGAAATTAAAATTGAAGTGTATTAATCTTCGTTCCTTGACCTTGATCCTAAATTACAAGGTTCGTTGCCAATAGCCCTTGTGTTGCCTTTAATGTTTTAGTTAATGTGAACACTTCAATCCTTTAATACATATTTTATACTTATATTTTTAACCCTAAAATGGGATTTCGAGAGAAACTTTAGAATCATTTTAAAAGAATCAGTTTGAATTACTGGATTTATATTTTATTAATATATTAACAGTGACAAAATATTAAAATACGTTTCACATGCATTTTGACAAATCATATTTCCAACGTTTGGAAACGATTTTTTATTCTGATAGCTTAGACGGGGCCAGGGTAGCCTACAAAATAAAATCAAGATTCTTACATGGCTCGCAAGTTAGAATAGAGTTGCAGATTCTTCATCTGATTTCATCGAAAATTGCTGCAAAAATACTATAGGCAATGATACCGAACCTCAAGGGGTCATGAAAACTTTCTAGTAATCAAATTTGGAAGTCATAATCTATCTTTGAAGGAATGAAACTTAGGTATCATTTTCACCACTTGATTGTCTTTTAAAATTGCAAAGTCCATCACCAGTAACTCTCATTGTAGCGGCAGTACCGTCTATCCTGCACCATAGGGCCTGGGTTCGTATCCCGGAGAAGGCATGGAGTTCGCAAATGAATGGGGCCCATGCGGCTTGGGAGCGCTCTAAATATTCATCCATCCACAAGTTCTCCATAGGTTGGAGAATCGTACTGTCATCTGTACAGTTCTCAAAGCTGTGGCTAACGACCGGTGTAAAAAAACTAGCCTCTTGTCACAATGAGCCCTTGTTGTGGGTCTCGAGTTGACACTGTCAATCAGGTAGTTCATAACAAACAAACGATGAACTTCATCTAAAATGTTAAGGGCTAAGTTATGGAATCGAACAAATTAAAACTTTTTTTTTTTTGTACATATAAACATCTCAGCAATGAAGAAAAAAGTTGCAGGTTTTAAATCCAGTATTTCTTAATAATCTGTATTGAAAGCCATTTAGATATTTTTGATCGTGTTGCACGGGTACATAAAATATTGTAAAGATCTTCCTTGAAAAGTGCTGCCTTTTTAATGCTTTCGGGTACTTTCAGATGAATAACTTTCTTTCATTATTATTATATATTACTTTGTTTATCAAATAAAAATATAACAAAAACTTAAAAATTAATTCGAAAAAATTATATTTTTAGGATGACTGGATTAAGGTAACAAGCTTAGTTGATGACAGTCTGGTTTTCTTCATTTCAATTATTCAACTTGTTTTTTCTACAATTGCAGACGCTCCAGCACAAACTCATGCTCGAGCTCCAAAGGTATCAATGAAGTAAATTAAAAACCAACATTGCTTTAATAACAATCAAATGTATGCTCATTAATTTTAACTCTAGCTTACACGAGACGTGTCCGAAAACTAAGAATCATTTCATTCTACCGCAACCGCAGTTGTAGTTTTGCAGTTCAACACTTGTGCACACACATATCTCTCGTTGATTGTCAGTCTAATGATGCTATTATAGCCGTATTGTGTTGTTTCTATATGTGTTAGAGAGCATTCAAAATGTTTCAGGTGATTGCCTATCCCTCCGACTGTAAAATGCGTTAGGTAATCCGTTTTTTCAACGTAAGGGGTGTTAAGCCAGTTGAAATTCATCGTCAACTTCTAAAGGTTTATGGTTAAAATGTAATGAGTGCTGAAATAGTAAGAAAGTAGGTTTGACAAATCAATGATGGGCAAAACAGTGTTTAAGGCGAAGCACGAAATGGACTGCCATTGGCTGTTTATGAAGGTTTGGTTGAAAAAGTGAATGAGAGAATTCGCGAAACAGATGTTTCATAATAAGATTGCTTTGTAATGAGTTTCCACAAATTTCAAAAACTATTCACTGTGGCGGCATCTTCCTCTAAAGGATATAGGCATGTTGGTCTCGTGATATGAAAAATGCCTGAACAATGGAGGAAACTATGTAGAAAAAGAGTTTTCAACAGGCTCTTTCATGTAAAAATAAATTTTGTTTAAAAAAAATTGTGCAAGTTTTTCCAAAACGGTAGTTTCTGGACACGCCTCGAATATGTAGGCTTTTATTAATAAAAATTAATTTTTCCGGGGGGGGGCATGCGATTTATATAGTAATATTAATTAAATGGTGTAGTTTGTAATAAATTAAGAAATAATTTGTTTTAATATTTTTAAAAATTTCAGGATCAATGTCCTCTCGAAGGTGCTTCTTTACCGTCACGTTTAACGTTCACATGGTTATTAAGGTAAAATTATTGTGTTATTTGAACGTAATAGTGTCATATTTCAGCGTTTTGACTCACTTGCTTTTAATGTTATTCCAATTGATAATTATTACTCTAACTTTTTAACAAACTTCAAAAACTGTGCATTACGTATTTCTTTTAGTAATTAAACATAATAAAAAAAAATTCTGAAAGAATCAAAGTGAAACATCTGATAAAATTCTGAGATTGATAAATTTTTCCAACAAAAAGATAAGATAAAGCTAGTTATCTACAAAAATTATCAAGAACACGTTATATATATATATATATATATATATATTTAACATATAACGAAAGATTATAAAATGCATATTTATAGATGATTTGTGTATAATACTAATTTACGAGTTAACTGCTGATTTATATAGAACTAAAATATATGCTAAAAATAATATGCATTTATTTTCATTAAAATTTGAATTCTCTAAATGAATTTTTTTGAAAAGTAATTTTTTAAAAAATGTTGTTATAAATATGAAGTACAATATGAGGATTTATTTTTAAAATATGTGAATTTTTTTTTTTATGTCAAGTCCAAAGGAAAATTGAAGTTTAATTCATTTTGTTGATGCAGGTTCTTAATTATCTTTTTTTTAACATTTACACTCTAATAGGTTTATCCAACACGTATTTAAATAAACAAAAATGAGGTCTTGTTACTTTTTTGTCCCTTTGAAAACTTTAATTTTGAATTGTCCTTGTTTTTTTTACACAGTCTAATTAAGACATTGATAATTCAGTACCATTATAAAACTGCCTCAACTAATCAAAAGTAAAAATTATATTTCTGTATTCTATATTTCATCACATGAATTATAATACGTTAATAGTAATCTACTAAGCAAAAGATAAGGAAATTTATGAATTTAAATATAACTAACGATTTATTTTATATGTAAAATCACAACACTATAAATTGAGTTTTAAATTCACATGCGTAGTGCTTTTCTAAGCCTAATGAGTTTTTTCTAAGTATTCTGATATTTTTTTAATTCCTAGTTGCGTTTAGAATTTAAATATTTTAAAATAACAATTAGAGAGAGAGAGAAAGTGTTATTTCAATAGCGTTATTTGAGGAAATTTGCAGACACTGAATTTTGATTGAACTTTTTTTTTGACGTATCACAAAATAAATAATAGTTAAATTGATCAAACTCCGAATAATTTTTACGATTATTAAATTAAAATATTCCAATTTTCAGTCTTCTCAAGAAAAGTGTACAAAACAGTTTACATCAAGATTATTTGACTCCACTATGCTCAGATCTGAAAAGCTCTAAAATAGTTAAAAGCTTCAACGAATTGTGTTATACAGCTTCCAGGTCTGTATTTCTTAATTTTTCCTACAAATAATAAATCTAAATCCAGCAAAATTTTAAATCTCCAAAGATTGTTAAAAACATACGCATTGTATGTATGTATTTACTATTTTTTAAGTTAAATTTATGTATTTATATATACATGCGTACGATTTTCACTTTATTACAACACATGTTTCTAATTAATAGATGATCTTTGAAATAGTATAAGGAAACCTGTATAAAAAGCTAAGCAGCATAATATAAAATATAACAATATAAAAGCAAAAACAAAGATAAGTAGTATTATTATCTACTGAGATTTTAAATAAATGTCTTATAAACAGGAATCACTTTAACTAAGTATAATAAAAAAAATTATCATATTAATAATAATAATTTGAAAGCAATACTAGTTATTAAATATATAGCTAGAATGAAATATTTTTTTCAGTTACTTTCTGAAAATTTCATTTTATTGTACCGTTAATTCACGTCTTTTTATTCACGAAGAAGAGTTATATAATCTGAAGCTCTAATAGATTAGAAAAATCACTTAGGAGAAAAAGGCAATAGTCCAGTGAAACTTGAAAAAAATTCTTCAATTTGAATAGATCTCTTTCTAAATACAAAACCAAACTGAGTCTTTTATTAACTAGCTTTATTTGAAACATTAAACGTTTTAACGGAAGGCTTTTTCTACTCTCTTTAACACTGTATTAAAAATATCTAATTTGATGAATTAGTTTCACACAATTACCTTTAACTTTTTATCTTTAATATCAATCCATTCAAAATACCTACACCCTACCTTTTATAATATTCTAAGCTATAATTTTGAATTTTTGATCAAGGACTTACGAGCAAAAAGCACTATTAGGTAATGAAATATGTGCAGAAATCTAATGGTTTGGTACTCTGGGTGTGGTCGATTAACATTTAATTGAAAAACAGACATGAGCACCCCTGATTCTCACAGGAATTTCCATCAACAACCTATTTAATTTGGTGTATAAATGTGTGCCTTAATGATTAATCCGCAGGTCAAGATTCTGCAAAATTTACCTAAGGGAGAATTTTTGTTACTTTTCCTTTCGCAAGCCCCATAGAGTTGCAGCTTAACTGGCGAAAAATTGGAAATCAGGTTAATTTGAGGCTTATTATTCGTATGAAATTCTAGAGGCTTTCACCTGATATTAAAAAGCTGAGTCTAAATTCAGAGAATTTTTTTCATCTACAAAAAATACCGTGTATTTATGTAGGCTTGTATATAGTTTATCACGTATTTCAACCCTAAAATTTTGCAACATTTAACTTCAATAGCCATTTCTCAATTTGAACAAATAAAATTAGTTCAGCATTAAATAATGGGAGACTAAATATCGAGTATATTATTTACAGGGAAAAAATTGACTTATTCAAAGATGCCAATATACTGAAATATACATCATTATACGAGAATGAAAGCAATCGGAGTATTATTAATATTGTAGTTTTTTTTTGTTTTTTTTGTCTATAAAATATTTTTTTCACTTTAATTTTATTCTATGACATTAACTGAAAAAATCAAATTCTTATACATTTTAAAAGTCTTACGTGAGTAAAAATACAAGACATTTACTTAATTTCTAAGAATTGGAAAAAAATCAAAGTACAAAATTAAGGCCCATGACTTGTGCATAGGAGTGAACCAAAATATTAAAAGGTCTCTTTCTGAAACAGATGTGATATCATTGGAAATTTTTTATAAGTTGGTGTCAAAAAGAGAATCTAAAATTCACTCATCAATTGATTTATCAAACCTAGTAAGATTGTGAGAAAGATATAAACATCCTAGTCAAAAGCTTGCAGCTGGAGACAATGCATAACCAGTACTGTTTAGTCAATAGCCTATTGTACAGCCCTAGGACGATACCTCAAGGGCTGAACCGCTTTTGAAGCCCAGTGGCTGAGTGATAATGCATCGCGCTTCCACGCCGCAGATCCGAGGTTCAGATCCCGGGCTAGGCAAGGTCAACTCAGCTTTCATTCCTTCATTGGGTCGATAGATGAGCACCAAGCTTGCTTGGGAACTTAACACTGGAGGGTTTTGCGCCAGACTGACCACCTGACCCGAACATCTGCTCATGAACCTCAAGCCCAAGATCACGTATACTGAGATGGGCACAGTAGGCCTTGGGCTGTTTCACCACTGATTATATATATAGCCCAGTAGTATAGACAAATAAAGGGAAAGGTTGACTGGCCTTAAGACTGCTTAACCCTGCAATATCTTAGTTTCTAAATATTAGAGTTTGCTATCGTAATGTTGAGGCTATCATATTTTTGGTCTATACTGTCTTGTATATTTCTATTTCGGCTTTGTTTTATTATATTTATGGCAATTTAGTATATGATTATCGATTATACATATATAAACAAAAGTGAACACGAAAAACAGTTCATCTCATGAAAATCCTCTTACAAATATTCGTCCCTTGCCTCGGATTTAAAAGTAACAAATATCTACGTCTTACAATGTCAAAACTAAAAACATTTTTCTAGAAACTGACTGTTTATATTTTTTGTATCAACTATCCTTAATGGGTAAGTTTTTCTTTAAAATATTCTCAAGGAAAAACGATTCTGTGTTGAGTTCTAGGATTAATTCCAACATCAATTGCTAAAAGAGTTGCAAAGAGCACCTACATTAAGAAACAGGGCTACTTTTCAGTAGCGCGATCGATTATTCAATTCCTGCTATTAGTTCACACTCTCCATATATATATATATATATATATATATATATATCTTGTTCAAATCTTCATTCGTTAATAAAATACTTTTTATTCATCCATTCAAGTTCAAATACATTTTTTTAAACTTGTATTGGATGACACTTGATGTCACTACAGTATTTTTTAAATAATAATTCATTGATTCAATTTCATTGATGAATAAATTGTAACAAACAAAAATAATAGTCCAACACCACATATATAAAGAAAAATGGAAAATCGCTTTCTATTTTACCACTCAATATTGTAATTCTGTCATATGTATATACATATTTATATTAATTGTAATTATTTAATAAAAAGTAACTAAAATAAAATTGTTCTTTGCTGACCTGAGTAGGAATTGACTTAAATTTTTTTTATATATTACTTGTTTATTAACGACTCACTACGAAGCAAATCAAGGGCTATTATCGACACATGTCTTAATTTTAAGCCCTGGTTAAGAGACAAAGGCGACACGCGAGTTATCAACAAACTTTCCAATACTCTACGCTACACCAACGTGAGAACCTTGAGCCTCGATAGATTTACCTTGCATTAGCCCTTCTATACGGCGGGTCTACAGCAGAACCCGAACCTACGACTTAACAAATATAACGCCAGCCATGAATCCTCGATCGTGACCCCTAGGCTAACGCGGTAACTCTTTAAATATTATCATGATATATTGTACAAAACTCTTCAGAAAACAAACAATTGCCCATAAAAAACCCAGTGCACTAATAGAAACACTCATTTTTTTTTATCTTATTTCAGATTAAACTGATAAAAAAAATATCAGTCTTGTGTCATTTTCTTATCAAAGCAGTTGTTTCAAAACCTTTTGAAAATGCTCGTGGTCTGTTCAAACATTCAAACGACTTATTATGGGTGATATTTCTCTTTTTGAATAACTTGTAATGAGAATGTATATGTGAAAAAATACTTTACTTTATTTTATTAATCTCTTCGGATTTCAACCTTAATTAAATTAATCGTTTATTATGAACCTTGTGAAAAGGCCCCCTAGGATGACCTTCTCTTTGATTATCTGCGTGAGCTAGAGGTGTAGGTTCAACTAAAGAATGAGAAGTTTGCATGTTCTTAAAATATCTTTATTAAGAACTTGAACTTAAGCGTTTAACAGATTAGATAATGATATATATGAGAGAATATACGATGAACAAACACACAATACTAGTAATACCGAAATAACGTAACTCGGACCACTATAAATATCTAACCCGCCTAATCTCAATTCCAATAATATCGCAAGTCCTAATATTAAATAGTCAATCCTACCTTAATCCAATCGTTGATCCGATACTAAGGAAGTTGCGTCTTTACTCGAGTGCAATGGTATGCACCTTGACTTAATGGCTCTATTTTCGGAATAACCTCTGTTGGCTGTCACTTCGCGATTGTATCACTCTCTAACATAACATTCCCCAAATTGCCATCCCGCTTACTGAAACTTCTGATATTTAAAAGCTATCTAATTTGCATCTTCTTTTCACGTTTCACTTCTTGGGTTTTGGTTGGAAAAGAGTTGCCATTAATTCTGGCCCCAAAAGAACCCAAAGGACATGTTAATGAAAAGAAGCGTGAGCCCGTCACAGCCTGATTTTTTAAAAGAAAGTTTATGTAAAATATGATGTGTAAGAAGGAAAGCTTACAGTTTCTTTTGTAAAATAATTATATTATAGTCAAAATTTTTAAAAAATAAACCAGAAATTTATGTCATTACTGGTATATAATATTACTGTATAATTAATTATATTCTAGATTAAAAGAGAATATTGGTACCTTAAGTAATCAGCTTCAAAGGTATATTTTCTTATATCCAGAAAAACAAAATTTATCATAGACCAAATTCATTGAGTCCAGCACTTTTATTTTTTGTCAGATTAAGCTCTAATATTGCATTTGAAGATGAGCCAAAAATGAACGTCTTCATTAAATTTACCATTTTCTTTATTATGAGTTTCGCATGAAAGTGCATAATTGAGAACTTTTTAATAATGTAGTACAAAGGAAAAAAACACTACATTAAATATCTTTATGGAGAGAACAGATATCTTGTCAAATATTCTTTTGAGTCTCATTTGCTTAAAAGGAAGGCACATGTGTCCCAAAGAAATTTTTTTACTATATTTTCTTTCATTATTGAAAAAATCTAGATCATATATCTTATAGAATAGTCAGATTCTTATCAATTTACTTGACACACCGATTCCGAGCATAATGCAAAAATAAATTCAAAAAATACCCATGTAAGTTTTCAGAAAGAAAAAGAAATGTCTTCTCTTTCTCTCTCCTTCAAAATGAAAAAAAGATTCTTGCAAATGCGAAAAATGATTATATTTCCCAGTATGTCAATAAATTTAATATATTCTTAGACTTAAGGTATCCGACTACGTTCGGAACCGTGATTTTGCAAA
>BMAV01024594.1:403705-417229 GCA_019973955.1 Trichonephila inaurata madagascariensis
TTCTATTGCTTGAGTATTAAAAAAACTGTGTAACAAATCGTTGTATCAAGCATAATTAATGGTTTCAATTTACTTCATAAGAGAGGGGGGAGTATGCGGTTTACTTAAGGTATCCAACTACGTTTGAAACCGTGATGTTGCAAAAGCGTACAAATGAACATTTTTTTAATATTTTGTGTAACTTAGATTATAATACACGTACAAAGTTGTTTTAAGAATATTATTACAGTAAAAAAATTATTTAAATGCAATATTTTGACAAAAAATGAACATAGAATTACATATTTTTAAAACATTCTCTTTTTACAGAACATGCTTCTATAATAATAATATTTTGTCTTTATATAACTAAGACCTCTATATAAAGCCTGAACTAAGATTTTTGAAATGTAAGGTTTAGAAGAGGATTTATCCGTAATTTAAAACATCAGACTGGAGAAATTTAAACAAAAAACAACGATAATTATTTCAATTGGTAGTAACTCTGAAAATAATGTGATTTTTTCAAAAATTCTAGTTCAGGCTCTCTGGAAAAATCCGCTATATATAGCAAAATATTATTACTATAGAAGCATTTTTCATTAAAGGAGAATGTTTTGAAAATAGGTAATTCTACGTCCATTTTTTGCCAAAAATATTGTATTTAATAAATTCTTTGTTGTAATAATATTTTTAAAATAATTTTATACTTGTATTCTAATCTAAGTAACACTAAATGTTGAAAAAAAATTCTTTTGAGCGCTTTTGAAAACTCGTGGTTCCGAACGTTGTCGGTTACCTTAAATCTATAGCATACTGTTAACTATCGAAAATGCAACATAAAACAATAGACACATCAAAGCCAAAATATTGTTGAATATAAAATACAAGGATCTATTTATTGAAATTAAAGCCCCATTCAATATGCACGATACAAAAATATCGTCGTTTCCCACAACCAGTATATAGCAGTAGTTAACTGCTCTATAACTACTTCAACATGCCTCAGTATTATTAGAACGAGGTTTGGGATAAGTCGTTGGGATATGTCAGCCATTAGAATAAAAATTTATTTACATATTTTATTTCTCTTTACGATTGATCGTTGGAAAATTATTGTGAAAATAATTTTAACAAATAGTTTGGCTCGCAAATATATACAAAGCTTTAAATATTAATCATACTAACATTGATGTACATTACACTATAAAACTATTTTTAACCTGTTCTCTTAAAAAATAAGCTCAATTATTTCCTAGTAAAAAAGATGTTTTTTCCGAAAAATAGTTGATTTTCTTCCCCGAATCTTGTGTCAAAATTTAAGAAGTAAATATTTTTAAAACTATATTATAACTTAATGCAATGATGTAGTTCCGTAAATAATCTATTCAAAATCTAAATATTATGCATTAACAATATTATAACAAAATTAATGAATGACATGACATGAATTTTTTTTTTGACATTATTAACATGATTTTAAAAATCTGTATTACTTATAAAACAAATCCAAAAAGGTAATATAACTTATAAAAAAATTCCATCAGAATTCATACAAAGTTTTTTTCGCAGGCTTTAAAAGTGTCGAAGCAATCGAAATATATAAAACAACTTATAACTATTGACTGTGATAATGTGTTCCAAATGGTATGTGTTTCAAGTGAAATATGGGGAGGTCCTATTCGTTTGCTTATTGGAATTTATATTTTGTGGAGTTTCCTCGGACCTTCCTGCTTTGTTGGAATTGCAAGTGCAATGATTTTGATTCCTATGAATATTATAGTGGAGCAATTAGTAGGTCGCTTTCAGGTAAGCAATAATTTTTTTTTCATTTAATAATCCTGAAATAAAAAAGTAAAAATAAAGTTATCCTAGTTTAAATATAATTGGAAAATAATTACTCTACTAGATCTTTTAATAACGCTTTTTCCATGTATATTAAAGTAGAATGGTACTAAAATTGATTTTCAAAAATTTTTACAAATCAATAAACGTTCGGTTTTTGGATAACTTTGGAAACTAAAGTTATATCCTCAAAGCCACATAAAGTGTAACTTAGCCTTTTAGTGTAAATAATAAATAACTTATCATTGAATTTTTCGAAATAAAGCTAGATTAAGAATTATTTACATGAAATCGAAAAAAAATTGAACTTGAAATCTCAAAGTCATTTGAATTTTAAGCACAGTTGAAAAAATGTAATTATTTTTAGAATACAGGGTGATTCTATAATCCTGGGACAAACTTTGTGGGGTGGTAGAACTCTTTAAAAACAAACATTTTTTGTACAGGAATATATGGGTGGTTGTGAGACACAAACAGAATAAACAACTCATTAACGGAAACATAAAAAAGTTCATTAGAAACAAACTTAACGAGTGATTCCATACAAAAAAATATAAAAACAGTTTTAGAAATTGCATTCACCAATAGTCCAATAGTACTCTAGCCTTCAAGACGCAAGTCCTCTCGTGAGGTTGGTAGAAGGGGAAGAGAGGTGGGAAACCCCTGACCACCCCCAGCGTGTTCTCCCTCAAAATTGGGGTGAAATCGAGCCAAATCGCACTGTCACCTGTATGGTGCTCAAAGCTACGGCTAACGGCAGGCGTAAATGTAGCCTCTTGCCACGATGAATTTTGCGGGTCTTGATCTGATGTTACTGTCTATCAGATGGCAAAAGTAACAACAACAGAACTTTTAATTAAAAAATTCCAGAATTATATGTATCATTCAATACCTGTTCGATATACTCCTATTCCAAATGACGTTGAAAAAAAGTGTTTTAGAGAAAAGCTACTAACCATAGTACAATTAAATATTTTTTTAATTCAATATATCTAAATCTTGATCCCAGAATAGTGTCAGTTTATGCATTCCAAACAATTACGGAAAAGAGCATGAAAGATATGGAAGAAAAACTTTACAGTCTGTAGCACTGACAATGGAGAACTTAATTAATAAGCTTCTAATTTGCATCCATTAACAATATTAAGTTTGATTTCTCACAGCCTATAAAATTAGTTTTTGAAAGAAATTTAAATATTTTAACTTCATAATCCATAAATAATATCAGATCAAGATAAAATTAAAGAATACTATTAAAGAAAGAAATGTAATTATTTTAAAGTTTCCTTTTATCAAATGTCATGTCAATAAGTTATTCTTATGGCTTTTTCTCTCATTGCACTGTTTGTCAATACAATACCTCCTTTTAAAACTTTTTACATGAATTATAAGTTTAAATATAATTAATTATATATAAACTTTTTTTTTAAACATTTGTAAGCTTCACTTTATTCTTCCATAATATGCAAAGCACTTGATTATTTTTTGAGTAAATGTATGCATATGGAATTCTACTGTTCGCCAATTAGATTGGTCAGACTATTAAAAACATTAAGATAGAAAAATGCCTCTAATATTCCTCCTTTTTCTTATTTTTAAAGTTTATGAAAACTTGTACTGATAGCATCCTTGAATGTGATCAGTCTCTTTAACGTTTCTACATAGTTTTCTACTTAATAAATTACAACAATTCCAGAATAATTTCTTCAGTTTTTGTTTCATTAAGTTTTAAAGAAGTCAAAAAAACCCTGGTCTATTAATTACATTTTTAATATTTTTTATGGAGTTATATATCTGAACTGAGATGAAGGAATTTATCATGGTTGAAAAATATATAAACAAATAGCATTTTGTAAGAATTAGAATTGTGGGTTACTATCTATTTAATCCATTTTTAAACTTTTTCAATTAACAGTTGAACTAAACATAATGATCAAATTACTTGTCACAACACTGAGTATCCGAGATTTCCTACCATAGCTGGATAGATTCATAATACTTTTGAATGTAACATAAACCTTCAATTTGCTTGTACTCTAAATAATTCATCAAACAATGTGAACTGCATATCCACATTCATCTCATATATCTTCTTTTTCACCAACATTTAGGTTTCTTGGCGGCTGTTTCGAATGTTTTAATAATCTTTTAATATGTCTAAACCATTTCTGAATCATTTCTAAATTGATCAGAACTCAAATTGCCATCTTAATACATTCAATTTCCATCCGGTTACAGATTCTCTATAGCAGGCTTGACAACTATGTCAAGATGATCGAAATACTCATTTCCAATTCTAAGGCCTTTAACAGTGATTAAGGAGCTGATTTCTCTCTCAGCCCATTCGAAAGGTCCCCACACCATTAACCTTACTCTCGTAGTTTAGGCAAGCAATTCAATAAATCTGAATGGTGAATTGCAACGCTCTATTCCCAGTCCCTTCTCTTGTTGTTTCTTATAAAAATGTAAACTAGCTTTCATCAATCCGGACAATTTACGATCACATTTATGTGCATTTTTTTTCCTTCTTTCAGTAAGTTTTTCCATTCATAATAATGAATTGCCAACTGTTATAATCTAAGAATTTGAATTTTCATTTAAGATATCCGACTACTTGTGACAACTATTTTTTGAAAAAAGGGAGATATGGAGATTTTTTTTTGTGGTTTTTAGATTTATTTAGTACATATTAAGAAAAAAGATGCTAAAATTAAAAAGAGAAAAAGAAATTCTTATTACTAATATGGGAAAAAATTTACAAAAAATTACATAAACGGGGCTCTTTCTGTACAAAAAGTTTATGAATAAGTTTTCAATTTTCAATTTTGATGTGTTGCTTTGCTATTCATTTTTGAAATGACCTTCAGGATAAGAAATATTTTCATTTTTACAACAACTAGAGCACTTTATCTTTGTTATTATATGAAATTGCTAAAAAAAAAGCAGTGATTATAGTCACATAAGGGACTGTAAATTTTTTAATAAAACAGTGGTTGATAAATCTGAAGGTTAAAACACTTCTACTATTATACAAAACATACACAAAAAAATTTCAGTTAATTATTTTAAAACCTTTTGAACAATCGCTTTCCCCGTTTGAGCATTTTCAAAAAAACACATTCCGAGTAAAACGCATTTTAAAGTATGACACCTTGCTTAAAGTAGTGTGTGTGTGTGTGGCATCTGCTTTTACTAAAACACTTGTAGTTTTTGTTCTAGTGAACGGAAAATAATAAACTTGGTATTTTTATAAAGCCAATAAGATGGCCTGCATAACAAAATCTTAAAAAATTGTCAATTTTGGTCAAAATTAACAATTTTAGGGTACTCGGGTACCTTAATCATTTACCGAAAAATTTACATTCCTAAAAAATTTTAATTCTTATATTCCGTACTTATATACATGTTTTTTATTACAAAGTTTGAAACTGTTTTCACTTTGCTTGATGTGTAGTTTTTAGGTCTTGCTTTATGATTTTTAGTGCATTTGCTTAAAGTTTAGTTAATTGCGTTTTATAAGTAAGATTTATTTTAAAAGCTCAATAAATCTACTACGCATCTCAATGAAACACGGTATCCGACTAGTTTGAAAAGGTGTTATTTAGGTGTTAAGACTATTAGGAAAAAAAAGAAAGAAATATAAATATGGAGGAAGAAGGATGAATAACATATAAAACTTTAAAATCATTATTTTCCAATATATATTTACTTTATCTAACTTATAAAAATATTTTATAAATGTGGTTTTTGAAGAACTAAGCTGTCCCGATAATTTTGCACGAAAAATGGGATATCTCCAAAACAACCCGATAAAGTTCAATGAAATTTGTAACACTTATGCAAATAAACCCTTTAAAGTGTAATAAACCGCAGGTCTTAAGATAGTCACATTTAATCATATTTTATACACAGCCATTTTTAGCTTAAAACTTAAAGTAATTTTGACGAAAAATCATTAACGTCAATTTTTTGTATTGCTTATAAAATATTTATTTCTTAAAATATATTTGTCTTGCGGTTTATGACACTCAGGTGGATTAAGAAGTATATTAATGAAATTAAAATTACATTATGCTCAACGTATTTTTAATTATACTGTTTTTCTTGACATTGAAAATTTTTTGCTAAAATTTTATAAAAAATAATATTTTTTTCAAAAACAAAAGGTGATACACGTTATTTATTTAATAATTATGATTCTTATAGCCTATATTATGTTCTTTAAAATAGTAAAATTGTTCTGAAAATCAATTTTTGAAAAATTAGTCTCCGAATCTAGTCGAATGCCTTAAACTTTTTCCAATTATCAATCCTTTTTTTTTTTAATATTACACAGAAACAATCTGTTTCCTACTGAATTAAGTAGACTTTGTTGATTTCTTAGTTAAAAGGGAAGTAATTCGCTTAAAAGAATCAAATATCTCTACAAATATATCACATAGTTTGTGATGATTAATTTTGCACTTTATTTGAATATTTATGTTTAGTTTTATTGACTCTGAGGGCTTAAGCAAAATAGTATTATAAAAAATTTATCGCTTATTTGTGACTTTTATGTAAGCAAAATATACTCACAAGCACACGGCAAAATAATAAATCTCTAAGCACTGTATGATATTTGGAAGCTTAATTGTACTACTGACATCTTTTCCATGTGCTTTATTCCATTATTTTCTTGTACTTTTTCATGCGCTTATGTTTTTTTTGAAATCTCTTCCAAAATTTTAAGAAACCAATATTTATAAAATGAACTAAATTATATCTTTTCTTCTAAGCTTAATAAAATGGTGAGTAAAAAAATATATTTAATCCTATAGTATATATAAATGATATCCGCGATTTTTATTTATTTACTATTAATGAATGCATTTTTTCCATTTGATATATTTTTAGAAGAAATTACTTGGAAAAAGGAACGAAAGAATTAATGTACTAACGGAATTCTTGCAAGGCATCAAAGTAAGTGTTGTATATATAAATTAATTGCTCACCGACAATTTTACGTTTTTATCATAATGCATTAACTTCTGACAGTAAATAAGAAATATTTTTTAGGTTTTAAAATTTTATGCCTGGGAAGAGTATTTTTTCGAAAAAATTGTATCTATTCGCAAAACAGAATTATCTGAAATAAGAAAAGCGGAATTTTTAAGGATGGCTTTCAGATTTCTTTTCCTTTCATCATTTTCTGTGGTAAGTCTCATCACATTGTACAATTTCCATTAGTTTTTTTAAACGTAGAATTGGTCTTCTTACTGACTTAAAACGTTCAGTTATATATATTTGATTCCTTGACAGTTAGCTACATGCAAATGTGTTAAATAAAATTTCAACATTCTCGAAAATAATTAAGTAATAATTCCCTCTTCCCTTTCTCTTTGTTTCACTTAGTTGACTAGTTGTAAACACTTGTACACGACTTCCTGTATAAATTTTAACAAATCACATTGCGATTTTTGACTGATATTATTTTATTGCAATGATTTTTAAAAATTTTTAACAAATGAGCGATCCAACCATTAGGAAAATGTGATCTGCAATAGGTTTTTTATATCACAAAATTAAGCGTTATGCAAGATATTCATCACAAAGTCAAGGAAGATTTTGTTAAGGTATCCGACTACGTTCGGAACCGTGATTTTGCAAAAGCTTGTAAATAGATAATACGTATTTATGATATTTAACGTCACTTAGATTAGACAATTTATATAAAATTGGATTAAGAATAGTATTACAATAAAAAATTATTTAAGTATAATATTTTGACAAAAAATTAGCTTAGAATAACCTTTTTTCCACATGTTCTTTTGTAAAAAATGTTTCTATTGTATTAATATTTTGCCTGTATTCAGCTCAGACCTCTGTACAGAGGCTCAACTAGAATTTTTGAAATGCATAACTTGGAAGTCGGTTTATCCATGTTTTACGAAAACAGAAGGGAGAAATTTTAAGAAAATACGCCGATAATTATTGCAAATGGTTGTAACTCTGAAAATAATGCGAATTTTTCAAAAATCATACTTGAGCCTCTGTACAGAGGTCTGAGCTATATACAGGCAAAATATTAATACAATAGAAACATTTTTTACAAAAGGAGAACATTTGGAAAAAAGGTTATTCTAAGCTAATTTTTGCCAAAATATTGTATTTAAATAATTATTTTTGTCATAATGTCCTTAAAACAATTTTATATATGTATTCTAATCTAAGTGACACTAAATATCATGAAAATTATCCATTTATGCGCTTTTTTAAAATTATGGTCCCGAACGTAGTCGGATACCTTAAGGGTTATGGCAGTGATGATATTGCAAATTTAATGAATGTAGAGCGGACAAATATGATAAAAAAGACAGGCGGCCGAAAATTTACGAAAAAAAATGTTGCACTTTTGAATATTAAACCTAAACCTAGTTTTGGATTTCAAATTTTAAGAAAGTAAGAAAGAGAGAGTTCTTAGATAGAAAAGCTCTACATGAAATAAAAAAAAAAATTAAATAAGATAGTTAACACGCTTACGAGAGAGATAGTTGATTGCTTATTGACATTGTACTTTTCAGAAAAACATGGGGACTATCGGAAGTGGACCTCGAAATTTTGAATCACGGTCAAGCGACAACAAAGTCCTCTAGTTGACGTGGTGCAGAAGTAGTCCTCGTCCCTTGGTCATGGTTTAAAAATTACGAGGTCCGTCGCCAATAGCTTCCGAGTGCGACGCTAATTGAAATTACTTGATCAATCAAACTACAGACGGATTTTGAATGGATTAAAGACTCAAACATATACGGCTTGATTGAAACATCGCTGACCACGGACTTGCAACCTTGACAACTTGGCTATTGCATCCGTAGTTTGAACTGACATATAGCTAATAATCATCCCCTTCTATCGAATACAAAACTGAGAGAATTAATGTAAATTTTCCGTAAACTATGAATTAAATTTAATTAGATTAAAATCTAGTATGAATGTATGAAACAAATAAAATGCAATTATCACTACTAAAACTCAATTCAAAAACCCTTATTGGTTGTTTTATATTCCAAAACAGAGTTTCTCAACCATTCTAGCATAACATTCAATCATAGCATAGTAATGTTTTATTTACATTTTTCTCTTTAAAGAAACAAGATAAAATTAAATAATTATAATTTTTACTTTTTTTCCTAGGTATTATTGGTAACTTTTAGCTCCTTCATTCTTATGGGAAATTCACTTGACGCCCAAACTGTATTCGTTTCATTTTTTCTCATATGGTTGCTAAGAACACCTTTCAGAAGTATTCTTCATCTCTTAGCTCATTTTATTCAGGTTATAATTTACAAATATTCATTAATCGACTAGAATTTAAAATAATTAATACTATCTTTAATTGTATGGTAGTTTATTCTATTGCTGAAACTAGTATTTCTTTCAGGGTTTCACATCAATAAAGAACATTCAAGCATTTTTAGAGGGTAAAGAGCTAATTAGTATTTCTACAAAGGAAGAAACACACGGTAATAAATGTTTAGTAAAAATATTAAAATTTTTCATTAGTTTTCACACAAATGATAATCTAATGAATTTAAGTAATAACTAACCTTAGTCTAATTGTTTTATCGTAACTTCGAAATTTGCTATATTAAACTCTTACATCCAAAACAGAATTTATAACACAAAATTGCATGTATTTAAATAGCTACATTAATCTAGAGAGAATGAATGTTATAAAAAATTTTTATGTAATACTGACACTTTTCAACGATGATTATTTATATGTACCTAAGTTTTTTTTCAGCAACTATATATTTTGGCTAAGGAATTATATCAAATAGTTCCAATAGCTCTAAAGAATAGTTTCAATTCCAATATTATATCAGATGAAATAAGTTATTTCTTAAAAAATTCATAAATTTGTTCTTAAATAATTCATTACATTTACATTTTGCATAAATTATAAATATAAATGTGAAACATCATAGAAATTTAAACGCAATATAATTTCTTTCAAATCATGGTGTTTTTTTTTTTTTTTAAATAAAAGAACATTGCAGCTGGTAGAAAAAAAAATATTTTTTCTGCAAACGATATTATGATATGATGCTTTCCTAAATATTAAATACAACTTACCGTAAAGTTGAAATTCATTGACTTTCTTTTATAAAAAGTGTGTGGTATTCTTGAAAAATTTATAAATAATCTATCTATAAATTCAAATATCAAAATTTTGGACCTAAACACCAACTATACATATACTGTGTGTGTGGAATCTTCCCATTCCCCACAATATGTCATTTCTACCTAGTAAGCTTATAAATTTTCATCCACTTACTTTTTTCTTCTTTCATTGGTAACTGCATTTCACATTCAAGAGGAAACAATATATTTAATTTATACACAATAAACCTGATTTTCCACCCCATAATAAAATTCACGCATTAAAGTTATGAAAAAAAAAGCCCAGCTGTAATACTAAAGAACTAACAGTTCTTCAGACATTCATGCTGATATTTTCACATTTAAATATATTATAAATCAAAATGTGTGTGATAGATAGTTGTTCTATGACTTTTCATTGAATATAAAAATGAAAAAGAGCTACTGTAGGTTTCAAATACTGATTATATACACACACACAAATGATTAATGATTAAATGTTTCTCTCTTCGAGTTTATAATTAACATAACCAAATATGTCTGTGGATATAATTGAAACTGAACGAAGAATATTCATTTACGTGGTTTATCTACTAGACTTCATTATATAAAAAAGGAAAAATAAAATGGAATTTTAATTTACCACTCTATAATCATTTTTAATATTTGAAATAGTCAAAATGACATACTAACCAATCTATCTATTATGTAAACAAATGGACAAAGAAAGAAGCATTTGATATATATTTACTATTTACTTAAATGAATGTTCACATTATAATTGAAGGCTTAGAATTCAATACAAATGTTTATATAATTGAGTGATTTATCCCCTTAGGGGATTTTCCCATCAATCTCTTTAATGACTTAAGTGTGCTCTTCAATATTAAGTGAATGAGTGTAACAATTATATTGTTAAGAAAAGCAAGTCATTTGTTCAGATAATTAATTATTTACTTCATTTTAATGTAAATTTTAAATGTTTACCGCTTAAATGCATATTCTTTCTACAAGTAGGGAATAGTTTCTCAAGTAAAATGATGAATAAAACAGACACACACACGATCAGCTGAGACACTGTCTCCATAAACTGTCTGTAATTTGTATTACTTGAGAAACTATTTTCAAAATCAAACTAAACAAGTGCTGGTATCAGCATGAAAATTTACCTCTTAACCAGTTAACTGTGATTGACGAGTATACTCGTCATGGACAAGTTATAGGAATTTGTGTATTGACGAGTATTCTCGTCACATGCATTGTTTGGATGGAAAATTGTATCTTTCTATTAGTCAAATTGTATTTTCGTTATTGTTCAAGTAATATTTTCATTATTATTCAAACTGTATTTTTATCATTATTCAAATTGTATTTTTATTAGTAATGCGCTTTGTATGTTTATTCATATAAACTTAGCTCAGTGGCGCGACATCCCATGAGGGACAAGGCTACTGTGCCCAACTCAGTATACGCGACCTTGGGCCCTGAGGTGCATGCGCAGATGTTCCGGTCACTTGGTCAGTCTGACACGAAAACCCCCCAGTGTTAAGTTCCCAAGCAAGCTTGTGGTACTCATTTTATCAACCCAAATGAAGGGATGAAAAGCTGAGTCAACTTTGCCCAGCTCGGGGCTTAAACCTCTGACCTGTGGTGTGGGAGCGCGATTAACTAACCACTCAGCCACTGGGCTTCCGTTTATTTATATATGCTTTACTTAATTTCTATTCAATTCTTGTTATGTGGCCGTGGTAGCCGAGTGGTATAGGTATCGGACCGTGGCTTGCCTTGTCACGAATTCGAGCCCGGTACCACTAAAGACACGCTGTGTAGGGCAGCGATGCACGTTAAATCTGTCGAGAGCTGAAACGTCCTCCCGTTGGTGTGGTAGTTAGGAGAAGGAGGTGCCAGCTCAGGTGTCGTCCACGTCACTTGACCATGGTTCAAAATTACGTGGTCCGTCGCCAAAAGCCCTCGAGTAGTGCGACGTTAATATTCTCAATCAATTCTTATTATTATTTACAATTTTTATTTTATATGTATAAAATAATTAATGTTTTCTGTCATACATTTTGTTGTTACTAATGCCACCTGATCGGCAAAAGCCAGATCAATGCCCACGAAATTCATCATGGTAAAGGGCTAAGTGACACCTGTCATTAGCCGTAGCTTTGAGCACCATACAGGTGACAGAATGATTTAGCTCGATTTCACCCCGATTTTGAGGGAGAGTACCCTGGGGGTGGTTAGAGGCCTACCACCTCTCTTCCCTTTCCACCAAACTCACAAGAGGACTTACGGCTCGACGGCTATTTAAAATACCCCCGTGCCACAAAGGCACTATACATTTACAAACATCCATGTCTTCTCCGGGATTTGAACCCAGGCCCAACAGCAAAGCAGTCAGAGTCGCTAACCACTATACCGGATGGGCGCCTGCATTTTACCTATGCCACCGACTGTATTTATCTTTTGCTCGATGGCAACAAGTTGTTTGCTTCGACTTGTTTGTGTAATATAATATGAGTGGACTGTTCAGTTCCTGTACTGTCCCGCGCTAGGAGAGGATATCGCCGCAAGAAGATGCTAGCATTTGTCTAAATCCTTATACGCAAAATTAAAGTTAAGTTTTTAAAAGCAAGAGTCCTTTTTATATTAGTCCCGTGTGGGGCGGACATGCGTAAAATGTAGTGACCATTCGCTATTTAAATCGTAACGTTTGAGAAAAACAAAACATATTCTCTCAAATTTCAAGATGTTTAGAATATTTTGAGGCCAGGCTGGAGTAAAACAAATAAACAAAAAAACTAGGAAAAATTTAAAATGAACTCATGTGCGCGTCACCGTATGCACCGGTTGAAACAGCGTGTTAATTCGTTATTTATGTGCAATGATAGTTTTTTAGATATAAGCTTAAAAGGGTCAAAGGCAACAGCCGGAAAGTTGATTTTTACCCATTTTTTTTTAAATTCCTACTTTTACAGGTAATTAATTTGTCTTGCGTTTTTCGAATAATATACGTTTATGTTAACCAAACCAATAAGTACTAGTAATAAAATTACCAATTTTATAAAATAAACTCTTCTGTTTGATCCAATATTTTAACAGCTCAACTTACTCTGTGATTGACGAGTATACTCGTAATTTCTCGATTTTCTTGACTCACATAATTGCGCGCTCTCAAACTGGAGCACCACAGTTAACCGGATAAATTTTATTAATTATTCGAGAGGTTAAAAATACCCTGCAGTTACTTAACTATTGCGCATCGGAATAAATTATGAGTTCTAAATCTCATGAATGGTGTTAAAATATATATTTCGTGGCATTCTTAAAAACAAAAATTCCATTATCATGAATATTTTTGTAAAATAATAATTGTATTTGGAAGTATTCATGGGAAAAAACAATACTGCTATTAGATTCTGTCAAAATTCTTAAGGCTGTTTTCGGCTAATGTAAAAGAATAGAACCCAAGATCGGGATATTTTTTCAGATATAAAAGTACTCGAACATTAATATTATATCTTGGCTTCACTATCCTGTAGAAAATTACTTATTTTA
>BMAV01024594.1:419539-434599 GCA_019973955.1 Trichonephila inaurata madagascariensis
GAACGTAGTCGGATACCTTAAGTAAATTATCAAAGAATATCAAAATATCAAAGAATTATAGAGCTTGTCATAATTCTTATATGTTGGAGAATTAAGGAAATTACAATGCTGTTGTATTAAAGGGTCATTTATCTTTAAAAATTTTAATAGATATTACCATTAAGATTGAGAGATGTATTCAATTTTTTTAAGAAAAATATTCTTGAATTCTATGCTAGGAAAAGATAAGTTTACAAAATTTTTCTCATGGAATTAAATTATTCATAATATATATTATAAAGAATATAAGTTAGAATTTCCCCATATGGACATTTATCATAGATTTTTATCACAAATATTTTATACTCTGAGAAAAATGGAATATCCATTTAAATATTTTCTAAGAGTTTATTTCATTATTTTACAATAAAACAGTTAAATTATCAAAGATATACAGTCAAACCTGTTTTTGTGCGGTCCTTTTTTATGCGATTTATTTTTGTTGGATTTAATTTTAATTTTAATGCAGTCTTTTTTTATGCGGTATATGAATTTCAACGGCTTTGGCGTCACTGTAATGATTTTTATCAATGTGTACATACATACACTTCAAGACATTCTGTTCGTTTTTTATGAATAATCTCCCCACAATGCTAGTTCAATTGCTTTTTCTCAACGCGCTAGCAGCACGAGCTTGATTGAAGACGAAACTATCAATGGCAGTGAAATAATCAATTTGATAAATTATGAAAACGGACAAGAAGTACCGGATTCTTTGAGAGCAGATAAAATATATGTTGGGATCCAAATTTCTAATAAATCGGTGTAAAGCATTTTCTTAAAATAGATACCACTTCCGAAAGGAGTTAAAAATTCCAGAAAGAGCTTCAATCATGCATATCTGGTTATCGTGACGTTTACAAGCAACTGACCAACCGACAGTCGTCGCAAAAATTTATCTCTCACTTTAAGATGCAAAAAAAAAAATAAATAAATAAATATTTTAATTGTATCTTCATGTGTGTGACGAAAGCAATTTTGAACTAATTCATCACAGGAAGCATGCTTTTGATTACAATGAGTTGCAGTGAATTATGTATGAGCATTTTGAAAATTTCTCCATTTATACAATGAAAAATTAAATGTTTTTAAAAATGTTTCCATGTGTAATTTAATTATTTATTTTGTTTGAAAGCCCTTTCTCATACATTTCGTAAATAATTCACGTATTTCAAAGTGCAACTTATTTTATGCGGTCCTTCTCCACCGCATAAAAATTTTTTATGTATTATTCCAACAAAGTTGTTTGTTGTATGTAAGTATTTATGAAATTTTCGAATATTTTTTTGTGCGATTTCTTTTTATACGGTCCCCATCTACCTCACAAAAACAGGTTTTACTGTACTTATAACTGCTATTAAAACATTCTTAAACTATGAGTTTTGTTTTATAAATATGTATATTTTTCAGTATATTACAGCAGTGAATCTTTATTACATTTTCTTACATATATAATAATTGTGTTAATCATCTTATTCATATTTCCAAATGTTGTTTTGGGATTATTATTCATACTTTCGTATTCAGTAAATAGAAACTGAAGGCTAAAAAAATTATAAGGAGCTGAATGTCATTTCTAATTTCTTTCGATACAGAGTAAATACATCTACAATGCGTTGAGAAATTATAATACAAAAAATTAAATGAGGCATTTTTGAAAAAAGGCATAATATGCAGATTTTAGCTTGTGTATTTAAAATGTATTATGAAATACTTTATGTTTTAGTTAAAACTCTAGAAAAAAATTTTTAAAAAAAACACCTTTTTTTTTAAAACTCTACTCGATTATTTTTCCAAAAATTATATAATATGTTTGTTAAAAAATTATAAGACCACTAAGAAAATTAATATATTATGCACCATTTCATAATCTTTATAAAAAGAACATGTTGGTATTTCATGAAAGAATTTTCTGAGAAGCACAGGCGAAGGTTTTGATTGTGTTATCTGTTATTTATTTAAAGATGCTGTGGGTTAAAAAATAATTTGAGTGAGAAGTGAGAAAAATGTTATTTTACACGAGTAATGGTAAATTAGAAAGACAAAGAGCTAGGTTGTGGTTGTATTCTATAACTGCAATTCACAATGTCATAATTTGAAAAGATTATTAAAAATAATAATATGACCTGGAAGGAAAAACATTTTGACAGCACGGTACAATCGACAAATACTTCGATAAACCACTAAAAAAGTATTTCGACCCAAATTTGTTTCATTTCATCAAAAAAAATATACTTCACATACCTTAATTTGAAATAGTACTAATACAAAATGTTTAAAAAAGAAACGACAAAATTATTGAAACATCATTGAAAACGAAGAGGCTAAAAATGTCATGTCTTCGAATGACGAGTAAAAACATACTGCATGTTTTCAGATGATAAGAAATTTAACCTTAATGATCTAACGGCTTTAAACATTTTTGGAATGACTTGAATGCGGACGAAACCGAAATAATTTCTCTATCGACAAATTAGAGGATCAGTAATGATTCGGGAAGCCTATACCCATGATGAGTTACGCGAGTTACAACGAATTTCGGGACGTACGGGCTCTGTTCAATGTCAAGTTGTGCTACGTGTTAATTTGATACCATTTCGTCCTATTTTCGAAATACTAACTGGATATTTTGGCAAGACAATACTTCTTGCCCTGCATTGAAATCCGACCAAGAATGATTTGAAAAAGAAAAAGTTAATTTTTTTGCCATGGTGAAATCGAAGACGAGATTTGTGTCCCATGGAAAACCTGTGGGGTACATTATATCCCAAAGTTTATGCGAATAATAAATAATTCTCATCTGCCAGTGAGTTGGAAGTAGCCACTGTAAGGGAGTGACACAATATTTCTAAAATTGAACTTTACCACCTTGTCATTTCAGAGTAAAACAGAATCTCTGAAATTATCAATATTATATAAATTTTTATATTATTCTTAGACAAATGGTCTTATAACTTAACAGTGTATTTTTCCTTTGTTTCTAATACTTTCGTAACTTAAACATTTATGACAATATTCAATATTATTGAAACCTAATTATAGCAGTTGTATAACAATATCGCATTTAATGTAGCCGCCCATCCGGTATAGTGGTTAGTGAAGCTGACTGGGGTGCCGTAAGGCATGGGTTTCAATCCTGGAAAAGGCATGGACGTAAAGGAAGGAAGATTCGATCTGGGTACATTCCGTTCCAAACTCGAGTGCTTTATCGACCACGGCAAAACGATGGTCATTGCGTGATGATTGGTACTAGTTTATATAGATATCACACCGCCACATACCCCCATGCCAGTGATTCGGCGAATAGGCGAACGAACGATACTATATTCGTGTCGAGCATGTGAGCAGTTGCGCCACTTTGGGGGTTGCGTCATTCGTGCGTGATGGCTTGAGAATTGCGTCATTTGTGTCTGACGGCTTAATTGCGTCATTTGTGTCTGACGGTTTAGTTGCTTTTGTGGTGGATAGATGGCGCCACGACTGCGGCGCGTGAAGGATGCGGTTCCTTTGCACGGCCAGGGTCACCAAAGACTGAAAGGAAGATTTGATCTGGGTACCTTCCGTTCCGAACGCGAGTACTTTATCGACCATGCCAAAACGATCGTTATTGCGTGATATTTGGTACTAATTTATACAGATATCACACACTGCCACAGATGTTTGAAAAGGTATAATACCTTTGTGACATGGGCGTACTCGAAATATCCGTCTCGGGAGGTTGATGGAAGGGGAAGAAGGGGGGAGACCTCTGACCTCCAGGGTGTTCACCCGCAAAATTGCGGTTGATCCTAGCCAAATCATACTGTCACCTGCATGGTTCTCAAAGCTACGGCTAACGCTATGGCCCCTTGTCATGATGAATTTCATGGGCATTGATCTGATGTTACTGTCGATCAAGTGGCATAAGTAACAACAAAAACACGTTACATGTATTTAAATTATAATTTGATCCTTTATTTCCTAACTTCCCCAATTAAAGAGGTCTTATAATTTCTTAACGGACTTTACATTTATCTTTTTAGGGTAACTTAGCATTCGTGGGAGAGGAAGCATGGATTCAAAACACAACGCTGGAGAAAAATATTGTATTTTTAAAACCAAAAGACGAAAAAATGTACAGAAAAACATTGGAAGCATGCGCCTTACTTTCAGATATTGATAGCTTACCAGCTGGAGATGAAACTGAGATTGGAGAAAAGGTAACTGTTTATCTCTATTCTAAACTTATGGAAATTTGTATGCTTATTTTTTAATAAATAACGTTTTAATTCTGTTAGAATGAATTGTGTATGCATGAATTTGTTCTCTTAATACAGGGTATTCATTTATCTCGAGATCAAAAACTAAAAATAGAAATGGCAAGAGCGGTTTATCAAAATGCGGACATTTATCTTCTGGATAATCCTCTCAAACATTTAGACACTTCCTTAGCTGAACATCTCTACCATAGAGTGATCGGTCGAAGCGGTCTCTTGAAACTGAAGGTTTTTTTTTCTCTATTCTTTTTTTTTGTATGAAATTCTCATATTCAGTGGTATGAAAATAAATAATATTTTGATTTATTTTATACACTCCTTCCAAAAGTTTAAAATATTATAACTTTTTGCACCATGACATATTTGTAATTTATGTAAAAAAAAAATACGTGAGCCAATGTATGTAGCAAAGTCTTATTCAGGATAACATATTTTGTACTCCTCTATATTTTTGACACAAAATAGCTTCCTCTATTAATTTAATTTCCGTTAATTCAATGGCTCTACTCTATTATAACATATTATATTCTATTACAACATAAAATTTCTTATAGTGTCGCAATTATAATATTACGTTCGAATAAATACTAAAGATTTTCTTGTGTTTCTAATGATAAGAGTAAATACCACTTTTGTTTAAGTCATTACTTTAAGCGTTATTTAACTCAGAATTGCAGTAGCAAAAGCTTAATGAAAAGTAACATTTAGCAGGAAGTTTAAAATATGTTTTTATAATTGTCTATTTAAAAAATAGATTGATGTATATTTTTTAAAATCTTCTATATTGAAACTAAACTCAGTGGCGCAACAACCCAAAAGGGCCAAGGCCTAATGTGCCCATCTCAGCATACGTCACCATTGGACGCTGAGGTGTATGAGCAAATGTCCCGAACAGGTGGTCAGTCTGAAGCGAAATCTACAGTGTTTAGTCCCCAAGCAAGCTTGGTACTCATTTACCGACCAACTGAAGGAATGAAAGGCTGAGTCGACCTTGCCCAGCTCGAGGATAGAACATCGGACCTGTGGTGTGGAAGCAAAATACGCTACCACTTGGTCACTGGGCCTCCTGCAATATTTAACTATAATGAAACATTAATGGAAAAATATCATACTGCAAAACTAAAATCCATGGATAAATTTTTCATATTTTGTATACGATTTAATTTAATGAATGAATGAGTTTAAAAATAAATTATTATTCATTAATTTTCAGACCAGAATTTTCACTACAACGAAAGAAGACTTTTTGCCTCTCGTCGACACCATTTTATTTTTAAAAGATGGTCGGATTTTAGAACAGGGAACTTATGAACAACTGAAAGAAAAACAAGGTTATTTCGTTGAATATTTAAGAACTGTTCAGTCACCTAATACTCCTGAGAAAGAAATATGCCATATCGAGAGACAAGAACACAACGAAGTGTGAGTATACATTATGAAAAATACATGTGCGTATATTCCGTATATTTCCGTGTATAAGCTGATAATTTTTGGAACAATTTTAAAGCTTAAGTAAAGAGGTCGTCTTAATGGATTTACTAATCTCGAAAAAAACGTAGCTCATGAAAACCTACATAAATACTTGAAAGTCAGGTCTGAAACCGAGTTTCCGAATAGTTCCTAAAATTGACATTCACTCATTGGGATATAAACTGCTGCTTGTAAGAAATGTAACACCATGAAGGAATCGTCAGAATTAAATGAAATTTAATGCAAGAACAACTTGTATTAGTACAAATAAATGACGAAATTTTCAAAGAAAAAAAACGATATTAAATGCCCGAAATCAATATTTGGTGTAGCCACCACGCGCTACAATAAGTGTTGCTATACGACGTGGCATGAAGTCAAACAAATTTTGAATGTCTGCTTGTGGAAGAGAATTCTATATTGCTAGTATGTGCAGCAAAATTTCGTCGTTTGAAGCTGCACGAGCAAGACGCCGACCAACCAAATCCCACAATTGCTCAATAGGCGCCATATCCGGTGAATAAGCAGGTCAAGGAAGAAGTTGCATGTGTTGGGCTGATCAGAAGTCTCGAACAGTCTTCGCAACATGTGGGTGTTCATTATCCTGCTGAAAGATAGCTCCAGGGATGCCTTGAAGGAAGGAAACGACTTGGGGCTGTAGCACTACACGGACGTATCTGTTGCTATTGAAATTGCCCTCAATTCGTAGCAAATTGGATCGTCCATGATACGAAAACGCACCCCAAACCATAACTCCGGGTGTAAGGCCATTATGTCGTTCGATAACGCATTCTGGAAGGCAGCGTTCACTGGCATAGAGTCTAACACGAATGCGGCCATCATGGTCCCACAAGCTGAAGCGTGATTCATCTAAAAAGACAACTTGGTGCCAATCAGCTTGCCAGGTTCTGTGCTCATGAGCCCATTGCAGACTCACCCGTCGATGGTTTGCCGTGAGGGGGATCCTGTATAAAGGCACCCTTGCACGCCATCCACGGTGCAGCAGACGTCAACGAATTGACGAAGCCGACATTAGTACACCTGTAGCAGTAAGCCAACGTGTTACCAACTGCCTCGAGGAAGCTGTACAGTCATTCACCGCCATGCGGATCCTGTGTCGTTTGTCGTGCGCTGACGTCACCTTTTGTCGTCCACTGTCAATTTCTCGAGTTGTTCGGTGCTCGTCGGTCCACTGCTTCCAAACATGCATCACTGTGGAACAGTTCCGCTGTACACGAGCTCCTATTGCGGGCTCCTATCCTCCTTCTTGAAGCCCGATAATCCTCCCTCGCTCAAACTCCATAAGTTGTTGGAATTTCTCCTTATTTCGTCGTGGATGCATACTTAGGTCTCACTAAACATTCGCCACTAACAAATAATCATTAACTATTTTCAACGTCCCGCTACAGCCCTCTATTTATACGCTTTCAGCATCAGTTCAGGGGGCGCTGCGCTCACCACGCATGCGTGGTGGCTCTGAAACTTTACTGTCTTACGTAACATCCTATAATTGATATTTGTTGCAAAGTTCATTTAATTCTCATGATTCCTTCATGATGTTGCATTTTTTACAAACAGCAGTGTATGAATACATATATGATCAGCGTGAAGCAATTTTTTTACCAGGACATGTAATATTGGTCAAAAATCACGTGCCATATTCAAATTTCTCTTTCTCTTATTTTACAAAAAAAAAGTGCCTCAAAAAGTATGACTATCACAGTGTATACAATAACAAATCAATGGGAAAAATATGTTATTTCAAATAGTTTTACCAGAATTACAACTATGGTTATTGGAGTCTGGTGTTTCACTTTACAAAAATTTGATTGGAAAATATTTTTTCCGTGTAACGACATTTCACCCTCGTGAACACATTTAAAATCTCTGTAGGATTTTTTTTTAATTATAATTATTATTACCTACAAGTGTTTCAAATTTCGAGTAAATTTTTGAAGCAAAAATGTATTTTCGACTTATACACGATTTATTTAATGGCTTATATTCGAAAATATACGGTAATTTTTAAAAACGGAAATTATAAGAAATTTTTTTAAGAAAAAATGGAAGAAATCTTAAGAATTTATGGACGCAATCAAATATCCTAGATAATAATAATAAAAAAATATGAACTACTTTGAGTGCTAATAAAATTTTAATTAATCATACACATAAAGCATTAAAATAGCCTTAATATTAATAAAAATAACTACTTTCCCACATTTTACTAGGTGATAGATAGGCATAAATATTTATATTTTCAAGAGTGTTCAATAAAGGTACTATTAAAAGGCATTTACACAGAAGAATCAAAATCAGTATTAGTTTATGTCGTTTGAGAAAAAAGGCATTTCAGAATTTGAAAAATTTCTTTATTTTACTTATAGAATCGGTAAAAGATTTGGAAAACAAAAGGATTTGTGGTATTCATCAACCATAGCACCAGCTAAAATAGAACCAGAATACTTCGTTTCTGATGAAACAATTTCTTTAAAGGTATAAATGCAATAAAAAAAATTTATCTTCCAAAATACTATAAAACTTCGTAATTTTATGAGATGCTGTTGTGTTTCTTAGGGACTTGGAAGTAAACTGATGGATTTTTTGAAAACTGTAGGATTTACCTTGACCACCATTACTATTTTATTGGCTGGATTAGCATGTGCTTGTGAAGTAAGAATTTGTGAAATGAAATTAAGGTTTCTATTTTGAAAATTTTCACTTGACATTATCCATACTTTTTTCACTGTTATCTTCAGAATTTTTGTTTCTGCTTAGGTAGCGAGTGGCGTTTGGCTGAGTGAATGGACTGATAGTAACAATGGAGGGAGAAAACCAAATCACAATCTTCTGATATACTCAATATTTATTTTATCACAAAGTAAGTTAATAAAGATTTCAGTTTCCTTCATTTTAGAGAGTTCTAAATTGTCTTATAGATAACCAAATAACTTAAAACATAGAAGAATAAGCATTACATTAAGAATGTTAACGTTACAAAAAAAAAGGATGAGAATGTTAGAGCATAAATAACTATTCATTCTTCTTTTAACATAATATAGCAAAGCGAAACTGAATTAAAAGAAAATTAATTGTAACATGCATCAATGCAATAAGATGTAATAAGACTTTTGAATATACTGAAAGGTTATAATTAAAGTTACACTGTTCAGAGGCCCGTAGAACCTGTTCGTCTTATCGGATTTTGATGAAACTTGGAATATATGCTATATGGACAATGGGGAAAAGATTTCTGCAATAAAAAATTTAGTACAAATTTTGACTACAGGTGGCTTTTATCGATTATTCTTTACGCAAATCCGTAAAACCTCGATATAAACTTACAGTCATAGCCAGAGAATCATTCAGCGTGTGATTGTCATCTTTAATCATGCCCTTACAAAAACAAAAGATCGAATTTTACTGGTAAAACTGTTTTATCAGAACGGCAGCAACCCCTCAGCTGCTCTGCTTGAATATCGTCGCTTAAAAGATCTGTGAAAAAGTCCCATATCAAGGATTGGTTTGAAGAAGATGATCATGAAATTTGAAGACTGGAGATCTAGGTGTGCTGCCCGGAAAAGGTCGGAAACCAGTTGGGACTGAAAGCGTCGACAAAATCTCTACTGCTGTGGTTGAAAGAGCCTCCAGTTCTATTTACTCTTCAGCAAGTGGTCGATCAGTGTCAGGCAAGTTGGAGATGATCACGCGTATTTTGTGATCTTGAGATTTCAACGGATGCATCAAGTGGATCTTATACGGATACTTTTTTAAAATGCATCGTAGAATTTTTCGTACTGTCGACCGCGGAATCTCCAACTCATATGACACTGATCGACCACTTTCTGAAGAATAGATGGAACTGGAGGCTCTTTCAACTACAGCAGTAGCAATTTCTTCGAATTTCAGTGCCAACCGGTTTGCGTAATATTCCGGGCAGCACACCCAAATCTCCAGTCTCTTCAAATTTCATGATCATCTTCCTCAAACCAATCCTTGACATTCAGCCTTTTCACAGTTCCTTTAAACGAAGATATTCTCTCAGTGCAATTAGTTCTGATAAAACAGTTTTACCATTAAAGCTCGATCTCTTTTTATTTTTCATTTATTTTATTTATTTATTTTGTAAGGACATGATTAACAATGACAAACGCACACTGAATGATTTTCCTGCTATGACTTGCAAGTTTATACAGAGGTTTTACAGATTTGCGTAAGGAATAATCGATAAAAGCCACCTGGTGGTCAGAATTTATACTGATTTTTTTTTATTGCAGAAATCTTTTCCCCATGGTCCATATAGCATATATTCCAAGTTTCATCAGAATCTGACAAGCAGAACAGGCTCTATATGCCTCTGAATAGTGTATTAAGAATATATAAGGGTGTTTCATAAAAGATGGGCAAAACTTTAAGAGAGAGCATAAAGTACACATCCAAACAACTTTCATCAAAGAATGCTGGTTGGAATTTAAATGCAAATGTGTTAGAAGACCCCGAAGGTGATGTTATTATACGAGGCAAAAACACAAGGAATGATTAAGTTACAAAAGCGATTAATAACACGTTATTATAATAAGTGTTCAAAGCAGTGACAGGTAGCATCTATACACCCAGCACAACGCCGAGGAAAGGACTAGCAAACTTTGAGAAAAACACCAGGCATATCGTGCATTTTTCTTGCAGCGACCGAAATTCTAGCAACGAGTTTTTCTGCTAATTCAAGGAAGGTTTCAAGAGCTTTCAGCTGTCCCTACAAAAAGAAATAAAGACATAGAAGATCTGAAAAGCACGATACCCAAGCTGCAGAACCACCTCACTCAATCCATCGGTTCGGAAACCTTATATAAAATAATTTTGCAGACCTTGTACATAATGGGTTCGTGTTATTGTAATTATATTACCCGCCGGATAACACTGTCATGACACAGAGCTTAACACAAAACATCTTTTTCCAATCCTGACATTATGGTAAAATTACAGCACATTAGCAAGAGCCCCGGTGAGAACTTATACGCAAATAACTGCATCCAGATTGCCGAGCCTGTCTATAGAACCTTTGGTCCTATTTAATTATTGTCCATGACAAAACTCCAGCCAACCATTACCCACCGGATGTGGGGGGGGGGGTTCTCCATGTCAGCCCCCCCCTTTGCAGAAAAAAAAGTATTTTCCCATTCTTGTAGTTCTGGCAGAAGATAAGGTCCGAGTAGGTGGTCTCCGATTATACCTGTGTAAACACTGATAGAAGAACGTCGCTGATGATCATGTGGATAAGTGGGAGGAGGATTTACATGACTTATTGCAAGGATTTACATGGCAAATTTTCGTTAACGTTAGTTTGGGCCAAATCTCCAAATGCACCAACACATTTGCTTTTTAGTTAAGGCCATACATTCTTTGATAAAAGTTGTTTGTTTGAAGGAGTACTATCACCCCTTAAATTTTTGCCCGTCTGTTATGAAGCACTCTGTATCGTGACCAGTATTCTATACATAGTTTTCAATAAAGGATAAGGATACGCTGCAAGAAAAAATATCTATTTTTATTGATAACGAAATATGACAAAAAATTTTAAAACATATTGAACTTTCTCATAACTCACGTGTTAGAGACAATTTAAAAGAATTTTCTCGTAGACGTATGAATAAAAAAACACATGTCATTTCCCAGTTCTTCAACTGAAACTTTTTACACATAAGCATTTATTCAAGATCATCAACAAGAAAAATACATCGAAGGAGAGAGAAACAATTTATTTTCATGTATTTATTTTCCACTTATTTTCATAACTTTCCTTTGAAAATAATGTGTTTTAGGTTGTTACTTTTTATGTTCACTAAATGCAAAAAAACTCGAAAGTTATTTTTGTTTTAGTTTATTATTAATTACACTTTATAAAACGAAATCCAACTGATTGACATCATAAAATTGAACATGAATTAAGTAAATGTCTTAGCATATCCTATTATATTGTTTTTATTCCTATTTCTTTAGACTATTTTTCATAATCCTTTAAAATAAAATACTAAAAGATTAAAGCGCTCATTACATAATCTTCACAGCAAAATGTAATTGTGAAACAAATTAGAAGAGAAATTTAAAAGGACATTGAAATGTTTTTATGTGACCATTGATAAAAATATTGTAAGCTTCCAAGTAGATAAATTCAACTGGACATTACATGCGACATTATTAAAACAGAAATCAATTTATATTTTTAAAAAAATGAAATATATTTCATTTGCGCTTAAAGTGGTAAGAAAGAAATATAATATATCATATATCAAGTACATACTGAGATTTATTAGAATTATTCCAACGCAGGAAAAATAGATTGAGTAATGTGGCTTTTTCATCTATTTCAACTGATGATGGTTTAATAATATAAGGTGTTTCAAAATATGAATTTTTTACTAACACAATGTGCTTTTCAAATATCTACTACAGCTTGTGATACTTTAGAGGAAAGAGGAAAACACAAATCTTTTTTTTTATCCTTTTCTAGTATGTTGCATAAACTTTAATCCTTTTACACAAATTAATTATTAACAAAAAATACTCTTTTCTTAAATTTATTGAATAGTTTTCCTGACTATCATCTCTGGAATAGCAATTTTCGGAGTATCAACAGCTGCGGCAGAAAAACTCCACACGTGGTTACTCATCAGGATCGTCAGAGCCTCGCAAACGGTTATAGAAATAACTCCAGTTAAAAAGATTATCCAAAGGTACAATTAACATTCTTCGGCAATTTTTTGAATATTACTATATTTTGATTTGATTATTCCAAATAGTTCAGGAATAAACACCTGATTTCGGATAGAAATTGTTTTACTTAAAATCACAGGGTAACCTGATTAATCGAATTGAAACTTCATAGCCCGTTGTCATGTAGCAGTTGTCCGAACTTCAAAGCTCTTATATCTAATTTAGAAGTTTACAAAATTAAAAAATAGAATCCGGAAGTGTCTACTTCAATTATAATGCGAGACTCAACATTATTAAGTATGACATCATTGTACGCTTCATCATTTGTTGTCGTCAAAAAAAGTCATCTACAATAATTTTGGAAATTTTTGTAACTGAAAAAAATTGATACCACTGATAATAGCTCAATTGGAACTAAATTGTGTCTCTAAAGGATAGATTACTTAATTTAGTTGATATAGCAAATTGACTTCTAAAAACATTTTTTCTTTACAAAATATCATTTTTATAAAATTAAACAAACAATTATTTAAGTAGCCCATATTCGAAATTTAATTCGAATGCGATCAATAGTTCTTAAGATATTCAGGAAAACCTTAAATGCCCGTGTACTAAATTAGTTCACGCAAAAAGTTAATCTATAAAATATTTTTTTTTCCTTCTTCAGTTGAAATTTTTTAATCAAAAAATTCTTTCCAAATAGTTTTTCCTTTTTTTCATACCATGAAAATATATCCAGTTATGATTGTTATGTTAAAAGTAAAACAGATTGTGCATAATATTAAAAATACCAGAAGATAAGTAGATAAATATGAGTAATTAAGAAATACATAAAATGCGGCATCCTATTTTGAGATTGTAAACTTGACCTTGAATATTAATGAAAGTAATTGAAAGAAATTTCGGGTTTGTATATTTCCCATCATAGAGGCTTAAAAATTTTCAACATTACAATTCATGTTTTCAAAACTTTATTAAATTCCTATTTTCAAATCATTATCACTTTTTTTCAATTTCTTTCAAAAATGTTTCTAGAATTGGAAAAAAAATGTCTAGCGATTGATGTAAACATCTCTGAAATTTATATATTACACAGAAACATTTTTTGTAGTTGTATGTTCACATTGAGAAGCTATTTTTATGCCTCCGTAACTTGGAGAAATTATTTATTTAAAAATTCAATTTTACTAAATTCAAAATTTAGGCTCATTCCATTATGAGAAATAAGTTTTAAGGGGAAAAACAACATTCTCGGGGAGAAAACCATTGTAACTGTTCATTACGTTAATTAATTAACCAATTAACATCAGAATTAAATTTTCTCTAAGCCGTTAATATTAATATCAATTGTGTCCAGATGTATTGAGGGTTGCAAAAGCTATTATGTATGTCTTTTTTTTTCTTTGACGACCATGCACATTAATATAGCTAAATGAAGCTCAGCTCTTAAGAAATTCATTGTGCAGAGCAATAATACAACTAAGTTGTTTTTTCTTTCAAATGGGGCTGCGGATTGATAATTACCATTGTATCCCGTACATTTTCCGGGAGTTGGTATCACTTTTTAGTGTGCCACCCTATAGGTGGATACCAATTGCCACAATGTAATTTTGACGCCCAGTTTCCTCCTCAGATAGAGGCACCTGAGCTCTGACGATGCAAAATTGCACTAGTAATTTAATTTTGCCTAGAGAACCCAAGCCGAACAGGCACTTTAGGGGTCTATAACATGCCTCATAATCATACGACATGGACGCAGCTGATTTATTGTATCATAAAAATATACCGACTTGGGACGTGGTCGAATCCACATACTTGGGCGTACAAGGCCAGAACCTAATCAGCTACGCCACCCAGCCGGTAAAAACTGCTATATAAATATAGCCAAGTATTCAAGTAATTTTCTTATGAGAGATTAAAAAGTGAATGGGAGTTAAAAACTCATCATGTCACTGGAAGTAAACTAGAGAGATAATAGTATTGTAGAGTTGACTGAACTATGTAAATCAAAAGGGGGAAAAACTTACCTATTGTTTTTCAGATACAAACATCAAACCATTGTTATTCTTTCGTATACGTATACATTGGTGTTTAAGATTCCGTCTCTTAATTTATTGCTTTTATTTTTTAATTGACAATACAAGCATCCTCTGTATATACATATATATATGCGCTAATTTTTAGCGGTATGATATTAAATTCGAAGTATAATACTGATACGCGACATTATTTAACATTCTTTTGAACTTTCGAGCTACTTAGTCTTTGCTTGAAACTTCTTTTTCTTTCTTGAACTTTGTTCTTTATTCAGAAAAGAAATATTTCATTTTAAATTGCAATTTTTTAAACTTTTTTGCAGCTTCGACACAGATTTCCATTATGTGGATGAGAAGATCCCAGAGTCCTTTTACGTTTGGCTCATGGCGATATTTAAAGTACCCGCACTGCTGGTAGTGATTATCGTTATTTCTCCACTTCTTGCTATCTTTGCAATACCTTTGCTTTTTGTTTTCATTGTGATACAAGTAAGTGGTGCACCTTCTACAAACACTGAATACTTATTAAGCATAATACCTTTAAAATA
>BMAV01024594.1:435020-448889 GCA_019973955.1 Trichonephila inaurata madagascariensis
TATTAAATTTTAATTTGATCAATGGAAAAGTTATTAAATCCCAGTTACTTTGCTGTAACCACAGCTCAAAATCATATTAAAAAAACGTATGATATCCAATGCTTCTTTTTTTCACACATTTTAAAGGTCAAAATAACTAAGTTGAAATTTTTTTTTAAATGGAGTTCTGTTTTTATAAAAAAGGTTAGGTAACATTCAAATTCTTTTCGGTATAACAATTGCTTAGTAATTATGCAATTTTTCTCTTACAGAAATTATATTTATGTGCATGGCAACAGTTGCAACACTTGACAGCTGCTACGAGCTGTCCTCTTTCCAATTTATTGGAAGATGCACTACAAGGAATCTCTCACATTCGAGCAACTCAGTCATACGCACACTTTTACAATCGATTTTATTTGAAGATGGATACTCATAACAACTGTTCACTTCTGTTCTTTCTAGTATCAAGGTAATTATTTTAATAGACGATGCGTGTCCCAAGATTAAGTACCGTTTTGGAACAACTCGCATAAAAAAAATCTTTTTTCAAAACAAAATTTATTTTTACATGAAACAGCATGTAGGAAACTATTTTTCTACATAGTTACCACCATTGTTCAGACATTTGTCATATCAGAAACCAATTTGTCTGTATCCTCTTCAAAGAAAGATGCCTCCAGCGAAGACAGTCATTGCTAAACAGCTCTTTGTGAAAACTCATCACATAGAAATTTTATTATGGACCGTCTTCATACACGAATTTTTTTTATTCACTTTTTCAACCAAACCATTATTGATAACAGAAGGTTGTCCACTCCGTGCATTGTCATGAACATTGGTGCGCCTATGTTTAAATTTTCGAAACCACTGTATCACAATTCCATCATTCAATTCATTTCCACTATAAGTTAATGATGATTTTAAAGTGGCTTAACATTTCTTGTATTCAAGAACTTATTACAGAATGTAACTCATTATTGGTGGGATAGACAATTGTCTTAAGCAATTTGAACGCTTACTAACCCGTGTAAAAACAATACAATCCAACTGTAATGGTGTTACTGTACCGAAAATCAACCAGAGACACGTATGCAGAAGGGCTGGATACTACAGCTACTGCTACGAAACGGTACTTAGTTTCCGAACACGCTTCGAATAATATTGTCTTTTAAATTAAAATAAACACAAACTGACAGGTTTTTTTTCATTTATAGATGGTTAAGTTGCAGTATAGATATCATAACAGCTTTTCTGGTACTCATAACAACTATAATGGCATTTTATCAAAAAGATAAAGGGGATGGCTTCATTGGATTAGCTCTAGTGTACTCTATGCAAGTATGTATTTTAATTTTATTTTACAGTAAAAACATTTATACGAAAGCTAGCCTAATTAATACGAGGGTTGGGGAAAAATCATGGCAACTATTTTTTTTTATTGAAGATACCAGTCCGGTTGGAAAATGTGACATATACAGACGACAGTTCAAGGTGATAACTACATGTGTGGACAATGAATAGCACTGAAATATCGTAACACTAATTAGTTAAGGTAGTATACTGGGCAATATGGCCTTCCTTGCGCAAAATAATGACAACACAGTACACATAAAGTTGACATGACATACCTGGGCAAAAAGACCCTCAATGTAGTCCCTTGCTACTGTCACCACAACGATAAAGGGGGCCCTGAATATCATCAGCGTCAGCATTTGCCGCACTACGTTGCTCATCACTAGTTGAAACTTTCCAACCCACCGTGCTATCGTACGGTATGGTAGTGCATTATTTCCAAGGGCTTCCACTAATTCACTGTGACATTTCATCGCATTTCTCCCTCGGAGAACGGCTATTTTGATGTAAGCGCGCTGCTCAACACGGTTTACTTCCATCTCATATGACACTCACCAACTGACTAATTTCACAGCCCTCGCTGCGCTACTACCAGCTATCACAGAGACATCTGTGTTCTGCATACACACTATGCCTGCAGGACTTCCACATGACACATATACGTTTGTAATCCATTCACATATCTACAAGAAAAAAATAGTTGCCATGACTTATGCCCCAACCCTCGTATCATTGAAATTTTATTTTATTTCCTTTTTCAGATGACTGAAGCCTTAACAGCCATGGTTTATATGAATTCAATGCTCAGCAGTGATTTGACAGCACTTGAAAGAATTAAAACACTTTCTGAATTGAAGCAAGAGGTAACAAGATATTCTCGAATATGTTTTGACTGTTACGGAAGTGCCTTCACTGAAGAGCATAATTATTTGTCATTGATGACAATTTTCTGTACTTCTTTTAGAGGGATATTTTTATTTTTTTAATTTAAAAATATTCTTTGATTGTCATCTCTTAAGGCAATTGCCTTAAGAGATGACAATCAAATTTCTCTATTCATATAAAACTGCCAATTATAATTATTTAAATATTTTTTTTCATTGTTGAAAATTACTGCGAAACATTATAAAATGTAAACATGTAGCTATAGGGATAAACTTAAGAGAGTTGAAACAATTAATTGAGATTTTTAATGCCTTTCTCCAAATAAATTGCACAAAATATAATAACGATTCTATAATGAAAACAATTTACTTACGGAATAATCGATAAAACTAAATAAACTAAATATACTGAAGCTGGTAACAAAATCTTCCAAAACTCTTTCTGAAGTTAGAATTATATATATTGTGTATATTTTTAAGACTTGTGATTTTCTTCTTTTATAGTTTCTTTTTAAAAGTTTTAAATACTGATAATTTATATTTTTGGAACTAGAATGATTAAAAAAATATTTTCTTAACTTACCCACTGAACTTCTAATTTTTTAAAAATAAAATTTTAAAAATCACTATTTTTCGTTTTGAATGTCTATTACTGAGTTAATTAAATGACAAAAGAATACGAAAAATCAGATGAACTAATTCTATAAAAAGTATAAGGCTAATTATTAAATAGAAAGAAACAATATCTAAAGAATAATTTTCAAATAACGTTTAAAAAACACCAACGAATATAGGTAGTTATGTTGCTAATTACTTATGTTACAGTTAGTTATATTACTAATTAGTTATGTTACATTAGTTATGTTACAGTTAGTTATGTACTAGTTTAATGTACTGTTTAAAAAACAGTAGCATTAAACAGCTTTACCAAAGTGACATTCAATGCAAATTTAGCGACAGCATACTTTTTCTGCTACTCATATCAACATTAAAATTGTTACATCGATACATAGCAGGCTTCTTTTTTAGTCAGAATGGGAAGATCCAGCCAGTAAACCTGATTCTTCTTGGCCGGATTCCGGTCAAATATCAATTCAGAATCTCAATACCACATATGGTGAAGGAATGCATCCTGCACTGCATGACATTACACTATCAATTCAACCTGGTGAAAAAGTAACATTTTTTTCATTTTTAAAAAAAATCTTCTTTGGATATAATTAATAACCGTGCAGCAACTTTCTTAGCTTTTGCATATAGAATTGATCACAAGCAATTTCTATAAACACATATATAATATATGTGTGGGGGTGGGGAGTGTATACAAATACACTCATTGCAATAAAAATTTGCGCATCAAGAAAGAGTTGTCAGAATAAAACGAAATTTTATAAGCATAAGTACAACGTTGATATAAGGGATTACAAAATTGATGTAAAATGATCATTTATTGTAGAAAAATTACAAATGAATGGAGGCTTTAATACCCTGTTGAGCCACCTCAAGTATGAATGCATGATGTGATATGGCCGAGTATTGAGGCTTTCATGTCCCGTATGATGTCCTGTGACATCTCGCTCTCTAGTTGCTATAAACACGCCTGTAACTCGACCAAACTCGTAGGCTGTCCAACTTGCCATTATATACGATCCCAGATATGCTCGATCGGTGACAAATTTGGGGATCTAGCAGGCAGGAGAAGGGTGCGAATGTAGTGGAGACAGTCCTGTGAAACTTTTGCTGTGTGAGTACAGACATTGTCCTGCTGAAAAATTGTTCCTAGGAGTCCTGTCAGAAGTGGCAACACATAGGGGCTGAAGAATGTCACGAATGTACCTCTGGGGTATCATGGTGCCGTGGATCAATATGAGGGGGAACCGTAAGCCGCATGCAATGGCACCCCATACCATCACACCAACTGTGGGAGAGATGTGTCACTGTACAGAGAAGGTAAGATTGAGACATTCACCATAGGACCTCCACACACGTACACGATTGTTGTCACTGCCCATATTGAATTTGAATTCGTCCCTGAAGGCGACCTGATTCCATTCGGTTGCAGTCCAATCTCTCCAAGCGCGACACCACTCCTAAGGAAACAACGGGAAGTGAGTGTCAATGGCAGTACAGCAATAGCAACAGTACAGGCAGTACAGTTGCAGCAATAGCAACTTTCCTTCAGCCAGGCACCTAGCGATGGTACGGACGGACACAGAGGCCCGTAGTGAAAGTAAGACAGCTGAAGCTATGCATGCGTGTCGTATGATGAGATGATCTTCTTGAATATTGGTCTGTCGAGGGAATCCTGAGCCTGGTCGCCGTGTAACAGACCTCTAACTTGTCCACTGGTCCCAACACTTCCTCACAGTGAAGTCAAAAGTTTTAGGTGGTGAGCTACTCGCCGAGCTGATCACCTGATTTCCATCATCTCTATGATTCTTCCTCTCTCGAACTCTGACAGCTACTCATACTATTGTCTAGGATTGCAGCGTAATAGCATCTGTAGTTAAAAAGCGTCCCTCTGCAACAAATTAAATACACGCAAACAAGCTCTGCTTACCTGTTTTATAACCCAAGGAGACGCTCAACGCCCTCTGGTAGCACTACCCAATGTGCAATCCCTCTGTATTTTTAATCATTTACATATCTGCCTGACACGTACCTTCATGCCAAGTTTCGTAATAATCCCGCTCTTACTTATTGGTGCTCAAATTTTTATGGCAATGAGTGTATATACAGTAATTTTATACAATAAGAAGTCAAAAATTTTTTATATTTTTTCCATGAAGTTTCTGTTAATATTAGCGAGAATGTTAATATGCTTACAATCGTGAGATTACCTGTAATGTAATAGGTAATTTCTTAAGAAGTTTTTTGAAAATTTTTACTAATAATAAAAATATAGAAAATTATTAATGCTAATATTCTCTGTATAACTACATAATTCATTTTATCTCATATATTTAATCTCATTTGCTTATTCTCCATTCTATTGCAAATGTTTATCAAATAATTTTTAATCCTACGGTTCGTATGACAATTGCTTTAGCTGATACAAAATCATAATTCCTTCTAATTTCTATTTCATGAAAGATATTTTCATGAGGAAATATCAGTTTAATTCATTTATAAAGTTTGAAAACAAAAATAACAATGTAATGAGTTTCATAACTTACTTAGTATTAACTTTTAAAATTTTGTTTTATTTTGAAATTTTATATATATATATATATATTCCATAAATACTAAATAATTTTATTTGCCACATTTTGTTGTTGTTATTGCTAACCCCAGATTGTCTATAAATCCAAAAATTTCAAGAAAGTCAAAAGAAAAAAAACAAGAGGGACTTGTTATTATAACTAATTATGAAATTAAGATCATTTTATTATTTTATACGCTAACTTTTTTGTAACTTGTATCTAAATAGACAATTCATCATTAAAGCCAAAATTTGACAGCCGATAATGCAGTTTTAAATAAATTATCGATCGATACAAAACCCTGTACCTCCTTTTTTTAATGTAAATCAAACCAAGGAAAATTAGATACGAAATACCTTACAATATGAATATAAAATAGCTCTCTTTCTGTAATATTTAACAAAGTTATTAGTTCCCGAGTTTCTCATTTACAATATTTCACGTTTATTTTAATATCTTGGTTAAATTTTCATTACATTTTGCAGCCCTTTTAAAAGATGTCTTCTATGAGATTATTACTTCTGAAAACTCACTCACCCTAAGAAAAAATTAAAAAAAAATTGGTGAACTTAATTACATAGGAAATTTATTTCTTTGAATGCTTTTCTTCTTGATAAAGCTAAAAATAATTTTAAGCCTTAAATTTTGCTATGTTAGAGTGGAATTGAAGACTTTCTTAACTATTTCTTCTGCACTTATCATTGTAGTAAAAGTACAATACTTTCTAGTTTTCTTAAAATTCATTAATAGATTTAAATGAAATGCTATATTGAAAATATCATTGCTAGCTTATGATTTATTCTTCAACACCGCAAGTGATAACTTTTATTCAGTCTGTAATTGTACGAATATTTTGAATAAACTGTAAAGGAAGCAAAATACATGAGAAGCGTTGATTTAAACTTTTAATTGTAATAATTAGTTCTCTAATTAGTAGCAAGAGAGTTGTAGTTTTTTACATCACGCTTTTTTTTCAAAGTTAATTGTTTAATTTTCGTTGCATTTTATTAAAATTAACTCTTCTTTAACTGTTCCTTCAGCTTAAACAAAATTTTGATATTTATAATTAAAAAGGATTACAATAGGTAAGTATATTAAGTAAAATCCACTTTAATGTCATAATATTTCTTTTAAGGTAGCTATAGTTGGAAAAGAAGAATCTGGAACTTCTACGCTTTTGTACACTTTATTCCGATTAATTGAACCAATGACAGGACAAATTGTTATAGACAACATCGATATAAGTAAGCTTGGTCTTAAAGACTTACGCTCCAGCTTAGCCATCATTCCTCAGGTAAAATCTCGTTAATTACTTTCCTTAGCAATATGCCTGCTTAAAGAAGTGAAATAATAATAAATGTGTATTATTTTAGGATTCTCTTGTTTTTAATGGTTCGGTGCGGCAAAACTTAGATCCAAACCAAGAGTACAAAGATGATGAAATATGGTCAGCTCTGGAGATGGCAAATTTAAAAACAAGTATTCGAAATCTGGATTGTACTATTTCAGAGTGCCTAAGGTATTTGGATAATTATTTGATTATTAATAATATTAGAATTATTTAAAACTTGTCTGTAATAGCACCAAATATGCATCATATAATTATATAGTTCCCCTAAGATTAAAAAATTCTAATCCATGGGAATCTACTTTTTAACATATTTATGAATTTGTAAACAACACTAAAATAAGAAAAACTAGTCCTATAGTGTTCTTTAATTTAAAAGACAAAATCATAACTTTTGTAACTGTACAGAAACATCCACTTGGCTAACGAACCCGAGAACTGCCTGTGGAAGATTTTTGATAAATTAGATGTATCTGAAATTTTCAGAATTACAGTAATCAGCTATTGAAGCAAAATAATTTGAAACTATACTGCTTAGCAACATTCACCACTTTCAGAAGTTTCAGTAGTTATGCTTAATCGTTGTATTCTTATACCAGTAAAGAACAATTTATCGCGCTTCATTTCTGCCAGGAAAAATTGCCTTAGATCCCATAAACTTTTTATGGCATCTACTGCTGATTTAAACTTTATAATACTCGATTCCTTTTTCCAAGATAAGCTACTCTAATATATTGAAAAGGTACTATTCAAAAGATTTATCAATTAAAAATATTACTATAATGCTGTAAATTGTCAGAAGCTTTGTGTTCTACAGATAAGGATTGAGCTATTACTGTCATGGAATCAACTATTCAAATCAAAATGACAGCTAAAAAAAATTTAAATTGATATTATTTCCTTTTTCTACCTCGACTAATATAAAATGTGTTTTATTCAGTACCTGAAAAATAAGAAAAATATCATTCCGTTGCTGTAATTTTTTCGAAATATTACAGTGTATTAAAAAAAATTAAAGAAATATCAATGATGATCTTTATATTAAATGATCCGAAAGGATAACTCTATTTTGCATAAAGTACAAAACACTCTAAAGTACCAAAATCAAAGACGAGGCGGTTTTTCTAATGAAAAGCTGAGTAAAAGTATTCCAAAAAGGCACAAATGATATCATAAGGCTCCCAAGACGTATTAACATTGTAAAAATAAAGAAAACTTTCCAAAAATTCCAAGGGATATAAAATGAAACTAAACTGAAAATTAGTTTCGAGTACAATAAGACAGAAGAACAAAAATTCAATGACAGCAGGCTGTCAAGAAAACTTCAGCCCTTAGAAGAAGATATGATTACCTTTGACTACAGCGCAGGGTTTACATTGTCTGTCTAAGCTGAGTACAAGATTATTAATGAATTGTTGTGGCAGTATTGCCCATTCCTCTTGTAGCACCAATCACGACTCTAATATTGTTGGTGGCAATGTACTGCTATACGTCTTTCTTGAATGTCACACATATGTTCGATAGGTTTTAGATCCAGTGATTTTGCGGGTAAATGCAGGCGCTGAAAACCTTCACTCTCCAACAGATTTTCGATAGCCACTGTAAAATAAAGTGCTGCGTTAACATCCCTGTAGAAGAACTGAGGACCCATAGCACTTGTAAAGAACGCACATGAGTAGCAGAATATAGGTACAATAAAGAGCACCGAAGATTGAACCTCCTTCAAACTGTAAAGATCTGTAGGAGTGCCAAGCATGTTTCCTTTTTAAATGAAAATTACACTACCTCCAAAATAATTCCTTTCAAGAAAGTTGAAGGAGTTATTGCATGCCCCCCCCTTATCTAGACATGTATGTGATGAATCTACATCCCCTTACACGTCAGTTTAGTTAACATCCAGACAAATATACCTCAACCTACCTTTTCGCATAACAACCTCTGCTTTAACTCTGTCATTAATCAAAGTTCAAGGAATTCCACTTTTTCTAACCATGTGCCCTGAGTTCAAACTCATGTTCTATCGATGCCTGTTGTATACAGTGCGCGCTTTCTGGTCATAGCTTGGAGTACGTAATGATTAGTTCAGTCAATATAATACAATAAACTAAAAATATGATCAACGACTGTTCTCCTATTAAATCAAAATTTTTCACAAATACGCCACTTTAGAAGACGTGGAAGGCATGTCGTTTATGCACCCAGAATAGCTAATCAGACTAAATCTGCTCTCATCCGGAAAATGTACTGGACCCATTTGTTGATTTGTCTAACTCATGTGTTTCTGGTATCGCAGAAAACGTTGATGCATATCAACAGGAGTTAATGTCTCATACCATACTGGTCATTATTCAAATAGACCACTATTCTGTGGCCTCCTGGACATGGTAAAATATTGGTCTTCCAGTATTTTGTTACATTCGTCTTGCGATTATGCCCACCTTCAGTCGTTTGACACTTTTTGCTTGTAGGTATACCAGTCTATCATCGCCTTGGATGATCGTGAACAATCCCAACTGATCCCTCGAGCAGTTGTTCCCGTAATTTGAAATGATCTATGATCTCCAAACTCGTTAATGATGCTGTGAGCAATCTCGAATTCCAGAGTAACACTTGTCATACTTCGACCATTTTCCTTATCCTTCGAAAACTGACAAGGTCATACAAATGTCGTTTACAATACAGTATCACAATGAAGCAGGAAATCAACTTCACTGATGCTGCTGGACACCATGCAATAATTTTCATAAAAATGCTGAACCTACACCATTAGAAGGTTTCAGACCCTTCCGACACTCGCAGAAAATCTCATGCTGTGTATATACGCATGGCCTACCATACCTGATCCTAGTTGGTCTTTCTGTTCATCCTGCCTGCTCATTTCACTATATGCTGAATTCTCAGCTTCGTACTTACTTTTTGAACCATATTGTGTGTGAATTTTGCACATTACTAGTCTACTTGAAAAATATAGCCCAAACGACATTTTGATATCTTAAAAATATATCTACGAAGTTTTTCCCTTTGGGGGACTATCAAGATATATAAAGTTATTCAGTTCTATTCAGATTATTTCTAATATGTAAAACAATTTGCCCTGGTTCTTTGTATTCTATTGAATTTGTAACAGCAGAGATTAGTGTAAATGTGTTCAAAAATCAATGATTTCACTCTATTTTACACTTTCTGATGAACATTCCAAAATACACAATCAATTAATAAGAGATCAGATTTTTATAGAACTCGTACTTTTTTTCAGAAAAAAAAAGATGTGTTATATAGTTCATGCTGAAAAACATTTAGGAATATGATAGTAAAAAATGTTTTCTTTATTCTAATCTGCAAGCAGTAACCCTAGACACTAAAAAGTATATGAGCTTAAAAATTATACTATAAAAAGGTTAATTAAGCATTACCAAGCAACCATATTAACCCTTTAGCGGACAGTGGCTAATATGTCTATCCACATATTAAAAAAATTCTCTCTAAGCGCGTGTTGGATATTTAGTCTATCCATATGCGTTAATTGAAGCTAAAACGCTTAAAAATTAATACGGATGGCAGCACGATACCTTTTTTTGCATTTCATGCCCTTTGATGGGTAGTTAAAAACAGTTTTTCTCAGTGTAAATCTGCTTTGACGAATCTATCTTAACACAGGGCAAAAGTCAATCAATTACAGTCACTCAAATACCTACTGATATGAGGTTGTAACTCGAAAGAGCTGCGTACTTTGTTGATACCCAATGATACTTTAACAAATCTATTTTGATTACTAGAAATAAAATTTCTGATCTTTGAAAAAAATTTCGACATGTCTTAAGTATTCCTATACTTTTCTCTCATCTGAATGAATTAAGCAAATTTGCAATTAAAAAAAAAATGAATTATTTAGGTTTTTGGAAAGCTTTTATATGTGGTCAGAGGCTCTATCCACTGCCTACATAGAACAGGAAAATGACCTAGAAATTTTCACTTTTCCTCCACTCGAGAGAGAGATTACTTAGAATCATGTGAGAATGTTGGGGGACGGAAATATAAACAAACTTTGTTTACAATATGTGGTACAAGATTCTCGGGTTCGAAAATCTTTCATTACAGCTTTTCTGATCGGAGAAAACGTTTGCATATTATAAAGTTTCACTGTAAATAGCTCATCAATTTTGTGAAATAATTAATTAAAATTCTCAAAAATAGTACTTTATTTCTAACTTTTTATACTAAAATTAAATAAAATGTGGATATATGCCAATTTCAATATATATTCTAAGTAAGTATTCTATAACCATTCTAAGTAAGTATTCTATGTTGTACAATTATTCTATTATTATTTAATTACACTTATACTTTGTATTTAATTGTTATTGAAACAGTTATCAGCATAAATGTTAATTTTTCATAAAAAGAGTTTATTGTGTGATATGATTCATTATTTCTGTCCTGAAAAGTATTAGCACTACTTACCCTAAATATTCTTATCTTCGGGCATAATATATTCTCTTTCTCCGATATACGTGTTTGTCTTAATTTACTTTAGCATTTTTCAATTAATTTTAACATTAAAAGGATATTTCGTTTTGCCGCCGATAAGCGGTGTTTAAAAATCGTTTTCAGTTATGGTAAGTATTTTTATTCAAATATCGGGAGGAATGACGTCATACGTTGATGATGTCATTCTTACGTTGGCTAAACAGGTGTTTTTAGAAAAATTCGAATAACTCACTTTCTCTTTCACTGCCACCGTTCGCTCCGCCCACCTTCAAGCCTCTAAACCAGGGGTGGGCAGTCTTTTCGAGGCTACGGTCTACTTCTAATTTTTTCAAAGTGTCGTGGTCCACCCAGTGGCCTAGGTGTCACGAGCTTAAGAGCTAAAGCATCACATGAATATCAGAACACTTCAGCGGCATTTCTTGTTTGCTTCCATCTGCATAACATGACCATTTGATCGAAAAATCTGTTGCTATATTTCCTTCCTTTGAAAAAAAAATTGTTTTTCTTTCTTCGGCAAATTCCATATTTTCATCATTATAACAAAATGGTAGAAAACTATAGCTGAGAGAAAAGTTTTTAACAAAAAAATGACAATTCTAACTACAGTATTTATTCGAGTATAAGCTTCACTTTTTTTTCTAATGTTTTTGATACTAAAAATCAAGTGCGACTTTGAATCGAAGACGGAAAAATTCTTTGGATGGGGAAAATTGAGTTTGATACTGACGGTTACAGCAAAATGTATGCATACGGACGATCATCTTTCATATCCATGAAAAAATATCTCTAATTAAATGAAATCTCTCTGAATCAATACTATTTTTATTGATTCTTCTAACGTCGTAAATTTAAATAGCATAAGCAAAAATCACCTGATTATTACATAAAATAATACAAATATTTATAACTTGAGAACGACACAAATCGTTCGCGTCAAAAATCTGAGTACACTGGTAGAACCCTTTATGATAATATATTGTAACTAAAAGTTAATATTTTTTAAGTTATTCCGTTCTTTCTCTAACTCTCTCAACATACTTGGCTGGTATTCAACTTAGTTGTCTCATCTGTGGTTATTTTGTTCCATTCTTCTACTACGACAGATTTGATCATTTCCTTGGATTTTATTACGTTCTACCTGATTATTCACTCGAGTAAATCTCACAAATGCCGTATTGTGCTTAGGTCCGGGGACTGGGATGGCTTACGGAATTTGTTTGTGACATGGTAGAACAGCCATAGCTTCACATTGTAAGCCATTTGCTTGGTACCTTGGTCCAGCTGAAAGTAAAAATCATCACTCACCGCAAATTTCTCGGCAGTTTCCCTAATATTTTACTTCAAAAAGTTCAAGTAATCAATGTTGCACATTGCTGATTCAAAAAATTTCAGATTTCCAACCCAAAGAGGTCCTATGCACCCCCAAACATTATGCCTCCTCCTCCATGTTTGATAGTCGAAGATTTTCTTTCTTAAGATCTGTGCAGGAATTTTTGCTGGCATATTTTTTACCTTTTTGATGCTGAAAATACAAAAATTACTTTCAATTAAATATATAACATTTTTCCAATAATTTTTGTGTCCCATTTAAGTGTTTTTTTGGCGAATGCCATTCTCTTAGCTCCGTTCACTCGAGAAATGAATGGCTTCTTGAGTGCAACTCGGCCATTATAGTCATAATTTTTCAGTTCTCTTCGAATTGTGGTTAAAGTCACGCTTTTTTGCCATATCTCAGAGACACTTTTAGCTATTTGGGAAGCTTATAGTCTTAGAATTTTTTTTTTATAGAGCTCATTACAAAGCAAGATTCTCGAGGTGATGCTGTAGACGGGCAGCCGGATCTTGGCTTGGACGTTAAATTGTTAGTTGATTTGTAATTAATGAACACTTTTTGAATCAATGAATGTCTTCTATTGACAGTTATCAGCAATTTCTTTAAAAATTTCCCCCTTTTTCTGAAGATGATCTTTCTTTCAGTAGTACATCGATCTCTTTTCTGTTACCTGCCATGGAATCACGCAAAGTCTCAAATCCAAAATATATCGCGTTATAAAAGCTTATAATTACTTAAAAGCACAACTTGGTGCAATTATCTCACATTTAAATGCCTTTTAAAGCTCTATTTTGCAAGTATACGCAGACATTTGGCGTAGGTGGATGGTTATTATTTGATGGTCATTCTTGTTTTTTCATGTTGATGTGGATTTTGTTGTTGTTGTTTGAATAAGAGAAAATTTTGAAGAATCTCCACGACAGGGTATATTGATTTTCTGAAGCGAGATTTTAAATAGCATAAACACGTAAGATGATTCATTGCCTGTATGCAGACTTTCGGAGACAAGTATATTTCTGTTAGTATGCGCGCCTTAGGTCATAGTCAAAGGCGGTCACCTCAAAATGTCTTCGCGGTCGACCAGTCGATCACGATCGACTTAATGCCTACCCCGGCTCTAAACCAATAGAAAACAAGCAACTCTTTCACTCCAAATCACATCCAAGATTTAATCTATCTCAAAAATAAAGCTAAAAGAAAATACAATAAAACTCTAAATCCAATACATAAAGCAAATTATTATAGACTGCAAGAACAACTTAAAAAAGCACTCAAAAA
>BMAV01024594.1:453889-467717 GCA_019973955.1 Trichonephila inaurata madagascariensis
TGTGGCACATAAGAGGTTAAAGCCGTACTGTAGCTTTAGTGTCAAAGTATAGTATTATTGAATTCAATACATTGTTACACTGGCGTAGGTAGTCCTTAGTGGGCCCTGTATCAAAATTCCTTTAAGGCTCTTTTTTGGGGCCCCTTAACATTTTGTGACTTTATGCTTACTTATTTTGGGGCCTCTGTAGCTTGGAAGGCACTGTATCATTGATACGGTGGTAATTACGCTCTTGCATTGTTCTTGTATGGAGGGGGGCGCGATGAAAATGATGATTGAATATTGGGTCCCAAATATTGAAAGTTTGAGAAACACTGACCTATGTCAATTATATGATATATAATACACGTGCTATTCAATACTTTAATCCAGAAGTTTTTCCTACATCGACCCCTTTTTAAAGAATAACTTTCTTCATAGATCCACTTACATATTTCTCTATTATAATATAGTATATAATATAATCACAATATCAATTATTGCACACAAAAACTTAAAAGAAAACAATTTTATTAAAAATATGAAAAGAAAATTAGGTAAGAAGCGATATTTATTAGATTTATGTATTATTTTTTATGTTATGATATTCAGCTTTAAATGCGTGAATCACACATCGCTATCAGCCGTTTTACTTCCTTAGACTCCAAGGGTTCCACTTGGACTCATTTGAGAATCTTTGCTGGAAACAAATACAATCTATCTGAATATATATATTTAGAATATTAATAATTACTTCGTTTTTTTTTTGTTTTTTTTTTATAGAGGAATCATAGCATGGAGTTTTTAAAGCATTTATTGGGTGTGATATTACTTCTATTAAATTAAAATATTTAAATAATTTTTAAGGAAGAAACTGTTTATAAAATAATGCAGAGTTTATATAATATATTTACTATGAATTCTGAATTTTAATAGTATTGTTAATATTCTTAAGTTTTGATAATATCTAAAGGATGTTCTGTAAAATTCCTACTAAAAGATTTTTCTTGTTTGTGACATGAAATTAAAAGCAAAAGTTTCAAAATTTCAGGTACCATTTTCAATTACATAAGCAAATTACTTACATGATTTTATAGTTTACATAACTAAATATTAAATGTGATAAATAATACCTTTTAACCTTCAATGACATTGTTATTTTTAACGAGATCATTTTAATTCTATATTTAATAGCCACAATGATCAGAGTTTTATGAAATATATTAAGATAACATAATAATTCAATGTACTTTTCTTAGAATTTTATTTTAGCAACGCTTGATAAATTTTAAAATCAGATGCACATTCAAAATTTATAAGGAGGTGCTTTTAATTAAATGTATTTTCCATTAAAATTTGTTTCACAGGAATGTAAATGATTCAAAAAGTTGTTGTCCTTACATCGGACCCTTATAGCAATATAAACTATCATACAGATTTCATTTTTTCAGGGTAATCAGACTTATGAGTGGTGAAATAATTGAAGGAGAACTGTCTATGATGTAATCAATCAAAATGAAGATCTTATACATTTCATATATAAATATTTATTTCATTGTATATACAATTTTATTCGTATTTATTTAAAAAAGTTATTTTTAATGGAATCTGTTTTGAAATTTTTTTGTCATGCGTATGATATTAAAATGTGTTTATATAAACATTGTCATGTCATTTTTTTTTTTTTTTTTACTAGTTTCATTTCATGACAGGAAATAGTTTCAATATTAATTATTATGATAAATTTTAGTATACAAAATGGAAACATTTTTGTTCTGCAAATGATATTGATTATAAATTATGAATGTAGCTTCGTTTTCACTCTAAGCATATTTTAAGCAGAGATCATTGTAAAAACGTACACAAAAATTTATTAAGTAATTGCTAAGATAAAAAAAAATTAAATATGAAATTAACTTTCTTATGAAAAGATATTTTAATCATACTCATTTGTTACAAACTATCACTAACACACTTAATGTATAATGGTTTATTACATTCATTAATCACTAGACTCAATGTTTCATATTCCCAAATGGAAATTTTCATTTCTGGAAGAATCTTCAATTTTTTTTATAATTTAAATATACTTATTTATGATTATAATATAAATGCAAGTAAAACTAAAATATATAGTACTGATACGTAAAATAAAGTGCTTACTAAAACTTTTCTGTAATTGTATTGTAAATACATAGCACAAAAAGCACATATATATATAGGCTCATTTTAATATTAAATATTTTAATGCAAATCATGGTAATAAAAACAAGTTAATTTTACGACAAATCATTGCATTAATTTTAGCTATTCCAATATTGGTGTTTGATATATATTTTTTTAATGTCTAAAATATACTTTAAAAATCTTGCATTTCCTCAATCCTATTATTAATTAAACTTTAAAATAAAACTTTAATGGATATTTACAAAAACAAATTAATGATCGTCTCACGTGCATAGAGATTTAACTCATAATTTCTTTTTTAATAATGTAATATTTTTAAATGTCATCTAAAATCACAAAATGTATTTTAAATGTTCTTACTGTTTAATAAAATACGATGCTCTATAATTATAGAATATGTTTAGTGAGGAATACATTTTAAAATAATTCAAGTATCACAAGCTTTTAAAGTATAGTATTCAAAAAAGTGTAACAAAATTTATGAGTAATAGGACTTTTTTAATGTTTTTGTGTGAGATATTCGAAAGAAATTTGAAGCAAATTGTGCTTCTTCTTTTTAATAATTATTTCAAATAAACAAAAATAAAATAAACTAATAAATACATAAGTATAAATTGTGCTTCCTATTTTTCGAAGTACTGTCATTTACAATAAAAAAATTTTAAAAAATTAAGCTGTTTAATTATTTAGCACAAAAAAGATGCCAATTTACAAGCATATTGTGGTGGGAAACAAAGCATCTTAATGAACCTTCCTTATGCATATATAAAATTAGCAATCGCAGTTTGAATTTTGATATGCATAAAAAACAATGTAAAGAGAGTATAGTTACAATCTCAGGATTTAAGAAATGAAATGCGTTCAATTTTATTCTTGCTTCTTTTTCACATTAAACAATATATTGGTTAAACTTTATTTGACTGCATGATATTTTTTAGTTCCTCAAGTTCAAAACTAAAGGTGCTTAAATTCCAGTAGCTTCTTCTTATGTTTAAATTTAGAGGTGGTTTTTTTTATTTAAAATAAGTTATTGGTGCCTTATGCTTAATAAATAAATATAGGAGGCTACATCACAAGATATTTTTATTAAATGCCATACAAATACTATAAACTCAACTTCAGTAAAATTGCACAAAATATCGGCTTAAAATTATTTCTTTTATAAATTTAATGAAGTGCTGAGAAATAGAAACAATATCACATTTATTTAAATACAAAAAATGAACAGAATGATGCACGTTAACAACAATTTATGGTCTTATTCTTGGACTGAAAAATTTCCATCATATTTTTCCAAACAGTTTATCAGTGACAAAGAGCCAAGTGACACAAAATATTGAGTGATATTTTACTGATACGTGAAAAATTATGAGCTCGAAAAAAGGCTACGGCTTATATTTGTAAGAAATATAATTGCAGTTGAATATTCATACTAACAGCATATTGCATCTAAGATAGACCTCGTGCAAGAAGCTTAAAACTTTTTGAAGTCTAATTTTTCTGATTTAAATTGTCTTATTCATCGTCATTATCTTTCAATGATTCATCAAAACTATTTTAAAGTATCTATTTCTAATGACATAAAACATCAAAAATTACAAAAGTGAAGCTATAAATTCGCATTCCCTCTCAATTGGAGAGTTTTACAATTTGACTGAAATGCAAAGCAACAGCACGAGATCTTGACTCAAAAGGCAATGACTAATGAAAATTTTGATATGAGATGTTATTTGAAATTGGAAGATAAAGCTTGATGTGTGTTCAGATGAAGTGGTGCAGTAAATGTAAATAAACATTTCTGATTCAAGTAGATGATATGTGATCAAGTGACTAAAAATGACTAGAATAAAACAGTCAGTTCTCTCATTTCCCAACTAGGGTTTTCAATTTGATTCAACTAAAACTGTAGGGGAAAATAGAATTATCTCTCTTTAAAACTTGGTAAAATATTTTGTAAGAATTTGGCCAAAGTTCAGGAAATAATGGACTTCAAATAATTTCACGTTTCCGGGAAACACGGGATAAAAGGATCCAGTCTCCAAATGTTGATAGTTGTTATAAAGGTCATCAGAAGCAGATGATATTTTCTTCAGAAGAACGTTTTATTTAGTAAATTTATGGGAAAATCATTAACACTTGGATGTAATCTTAAATAGGGTCTGTATCTTGTTTGGGGTTTGTGTCAGGATCCGGGTCTGGATCTGGAGAAGGGGTAAAATGTTGTAATGGATAATCGCCAAATTCTTCCATGCCCTGTGGAGGTAAAGGAATAAAAGGAGGCCATCCTATTAAAATCGGATCTGGGCAAAAGAAAGATCCAGGCTCCTGATGACAACCATAATCATAATAATCGTATTCGAATCCATCTTCAGAACCAGTGGATAATTCTGACAGTGAAGCAGTTAACGGGGTTGCACTTTCTCTTTGAACATTTTTAAGGATTGGACGACCTCGGCGTCTTACTGGAGTGCTTGCAGGATCCACCTTTGTTGGAAGCTTATCCCATTTGATTTTGGGTGCGAGAGATGTAGAAGAACGAAAAATGAAACTTTTATAAAGATAATCTTCAGGGCTGGCGGACGGAGTTTTAACGGATAGTTCAGATGTGGATGTTAGAAGTTCTGAGCAGGCTAGATTTGGAGAGCTTTCAGCTATGGCTTTCATTCTGAATTGGCGATAGAAATGAAATATGATCAAAAAGGCAGTCGTTGAGCAGAGGACGGTAGCTAACATGATGATAGTAATGTGGACGGCGGATAAATTGCTTGGTATATTAACGCTGTCTACTTTCTGTCGAATCATGGCAAGACTTTCACGAGGAGTCTCTGGAAAATAAATAAGAATTATGAGATTGTTTTAAATATCAAGTTTCAACATACTGAAATATAGTTTTATATTAATTTAAGTGATGTAAGTGCGTTTCATTTGAAAAAAAAAATACTATGTTGATACAAACGCTACGAAAACTTAAAAATGCTTTGCATGATACTTTCCACATTTTTTCAAAAATACAACAAAGTGAAAATATCTAGCAAAATTTGTCTTTTATTATATGTTTTAAATTTATGCATAGTTTAAATAGTTTCCATGTAATATAACTAACAACAAATGAGACAATACTTACATAACAGTATTTTTTTATGTGTAAATTTATGATTATCAAAAAGTAAATCTTTTGTCTCCAAAAGAAATTTCTAATTTCTATAGAAATCAGAAAAGTTTGAAAATGATTTCATAAGTTTTTGTTAAATACGTTGAAGATATTAAACTTTATATAAAAAAAGCATTTAACTCATTATTCGCATAAAATTCAACCAAAAATTTATCTTTTTAGATATATTATATCGTTTTATACTATACAATTTATACAAAGGTATATATACTTAGTTTATAATAAATAAATAAATAAATAAATAAATATATAATTATAGATGAAAAGCGTTTATTTATATTATATATTCATATTTTCTTGCAAAAAATTATTTTGTCCATTATTTAATTATATCACTGGATAGTTTAATATTCTAATAGTTAAAACATTCATCAAACAGTTTGACAAACGTAATTTTCTTATCATGAATATCAAAAAATTTATAAGTTAATTGAAATCTCTTACTGCAATAATTTAATTATACAAGGATTTCTAAGGTTTGAACGAACAGCAAACAGAATCAAATTCCTTCATAACTTTATCGGTTCTTTTATTATAAAAAGAAACGAGCTTTTCATAAGCCCATTCGATGTCATGAGAAATATTAAATTTATCTTTTACACGCACACATTTCCTGTGGAATAGAGTAAAATTAACACTGATTTCTCTATATAAATAGGTTTTTATCATGCTCATTTTCAAATACTTTTCAATGTTTATACATTAATTCATATATATATATATATATATATAACACTTTTTTTAAAAAAATTTCCAAAAACATTTTAATATGGAAAACATGTAGGACTTCATTTTCCCCAGCTACGGTAATTCTAAATATAGTGCAGATTAGAAATAATTATTAAAAGGAAGAATTCACACGGCAAGAATTGCTAAAATAATAGGAACAATAATTTTCTAGGCCACTATTTCAAACATTTTTCAATGTTATTTTAATGGTTATTATTGTGTTGCCAAATTATGACCAAGTGAATTAAGACATCCAAATGAGTAATGCTAGAAATGGTATGAAGTAAAATATCTTATGTTATGCTGTTAATATTTGTTCTGTATATTCTTTTTTAGAATCTTTCACCAATGTACACTTTAATTATCGCTTTTTCTATCATCGTTTTTATTGGGGGATTTGAATATCCTCTAATTTTCTCCTGAAGCTAGTTGCCTTACACCGCATGTTGGTTGCAAAATTCCCTTAAGTTTCGAAAAGGAAAAACTGTTTTTTCTGTGTCATTATTTCATTAAAATCTCCTTCGAGGTTTATTTTCTCTGGAACTTTGTTAATAATTTGTAATTTACTTTAATTAAACATAAAATTTAACTAGTCACATGTATAATTGGATACTACATCTCAATTCAAAATCGAGTGCAAAGGTATGTCATCAAAAAAGGTGCATAGTTTCTTTCAAAAAGATGGGTTTGAACTAAATCTTTCATTTGAAGCACAAGAGAAGAAATCAAAAGAAATTCTCTAAAAAACAGTCTTAATTAGACTGCATTACAGGAAAAAATGCATGGCTTTAAATGAAAGAGATAAATCCTTCTTTTACTATACTTGTAAAAATTGAATAATAATTGGATATCTTACGTACTTGTAAAAATTGGATTAAAAAAATTGTTTGAAGTAGAATGAAATTTGTTCCAAAGCAATCTTTATTGAAACCAATGAGCAAATAATTATATAACGCCAAATCACAATATTACTTTTCGAAAATTAGTATTCGGTGAAGCTGTGCCAACTTATTAATTAATTTTTTACTGCGTGACATTTGATGAAAAAGGTTTGCATTTTTTCCGAGCAAGAGTTTTCAAACTGCATCTATTCGAGCCCAAAGTTCCTCTGTATTAATTACGAGATAAACGAGACTGTAACTTGAGAAATCCCAAGCATGTCCAATAGGTGACATATCTGTGGAATTGGAAAGACAAGGAAGAAATTACGAGGGATTATTAGGAAAAAAAGGTTACAAGCCTCAGCATTTGAAAACTACATACTGTGGAAAAATTTTGTTTCCTCAGAGAGAAGACAAATGGTGCTACTTGTCATACAGCTGGTTTGCGATTACGTAGTGAAAGTTCCCATATGGTTCAGGACGATTGAAATGGCAAGACTCTTAAGAGATTGGTCTGGTTTGGAAGTGGAGCCGTAAAACGAATTTTATGGGCAAAGAATGTGTCCACGTCTGCAATGAGCAGACTACGTGGAGTGAAATTGTGTCACTCTCTTCAATCAGACAGACAGGATGTCGAAAGCCACAATATGAAAGGGAGCGACAGGCCAAGTTCTTCAACGACAGAAATCACCAGGGCACGAATTGGAGAAATGATTCAAAATGATCGATGGGTAACTCTTCCTAAAATCTCGTAAGAGCAGTAGCGTGCAGTATATCGTTTCTGATGTGCTGCGATATTCCAAGGCAGTGCCATGAAATCATCCACCGAAACCTGACTCAATGGACAGGGACGTGATTTCTACCAAGACAGGTTAAACAAGTTGGTTATGCGTTCTGATAAATGCCTAAGTAGACTTGGTGGTTATGTCGAAATGTGATAGATACGTATGCCTCTTTAATCCCTTTTGTATTTGCTTTTTATTGTTAATAAATATTTCTTTATTCGACTTGAACTTTTTTTCTGATCATCCCTCGTATATCAGTTCTGCTGGAAAAAAAGACGTAGAGATATTTCAAATAATATATGGACAAGCTTGTCCTGACGAAATATAACTTTAGGAATGTGTTGAAAGAAAAATACGACTTAGGGCCCCAGAATTTCTTTGGTGTATCTGTTGCTGATAAGATTACCCAATTCTTAGCAGTCGCGATCATCTATGGATGTCTAATGGAGTCCTAAGACGGAATTAACCGAAATAGAGCTTAACTCGACTGTGACTATTACTATACCACAAATTAAAGCTGGATTAGTTTGAAAAAGTTCCTTATTGCAAGTTGGTACACAGTACCTATGTTAGTGAACCCATTCAAGTTGCAAGCCCCGTGTCTTTGCGTGAGGAACTCCTTCAAGCAAGTCATGGTACAGAGCACGCCGACAAACTGTTAAAACAGGCAATGACACTCTTATAACAGCACTCAGTGTTCTGTACGGCTCATGATTGTCGTAGGGATAAAGCATCTGTCATAATATGCTGATATAATATTTCGTCGTCCGCTACAAGATTTCTGATTAATCAGGTTCTCTTTAACCCTCTCTGCTTCCATACTCTCATTATTCCATCATAGTGCCTAATATGAACTGCTATTGTACGATTAAAAAAAAAAGGTAACCTTGAATATTCTAATGAGATAGAAGAGAGGTGTGTTACGAAGTCCCCTTCCATTGGTTTATTTTCAAATCGCAACTTGCTCATATGGAGTCCTCTATCCGTCAAAACATTTTGATTTCTCATGAAACTTTTACCACCAGCAGACAACCGCAAACTATTTTCAAGTTCCCATTACAGCTCACTGTTTATAGAATAATCAGCAATTTTGAGTGCGTATGTGTGATTATAGTGTAATTCTAATGCTTTAAACAGAGCACTCTAATTACCATCAATCGTCAGTTTCAGTTGATTTGTATGATTTTCATAGTATTAAGTGATATTTTTCTTCGCAAAATCTACTGCTTTACAGGTTGTTGTTCTATATAATCTGTAACACATTTCTGTAAACAACATATTTTTCATTAGGTTTATGCGAATCATATATACATATTTCCTTCTACATCTTAATGTGGGGAACTATTACACATTATCACAATTTATTATCCCTTTATCTTCCTATTCGTATATATATATGATGTTACAATACAGAGAAACATGTGTTCATAACGCGCACAAACTAATACATATATATATGACGAAGGAAAGAAATACTACTTAAAACAAAAGAAAACTTAATTTCATTCACCTGATTGTGTAACAAGAAAAACTATCTCTACACCTTGAATAGATGTGGTATTGCTAGCGTGAACTTCTAATCGTACCATTTCTGTCATTGAGTGAATTGGACGAGTAGATGTATGCGGTCCCACTATATCAAGTACAATGCCCAAAGGTGATTTACCATCCCTGATTGTCAGCCAATAGTCTGCTGAGGGAAATATTGCATGTCTGATTTCCATGAAAATATGACCTGTCGGCCATGCTTGCAAAATCCAAATTGCTTCATCTTCGCAATTTGCAGTAGATAATTTAACTAAATTTTCATCTGTTATATTTTTTTCGCATCCACATGGACAATCCCAGAGAAGAGGCTCCTCTGTGGTCATTTCTGGATCATCTATAAACATAAAATGAAACACAAATAGAATAAATTTTCCAAGATTACATAAAAAATTTTGTCCAAATAAATTTATAATAAAATATATTTAATTTTAATAAAAACTATAAGAATAAATAGAACACGTTTTATTTCATACTATGTCAAATTGACTTAATTTTCAGTTTTATGTTCCGTAGAAAGTTTAATGTGAATTAGTAAACTACAGTTGTGTCAATCCTTTAACATTACTTAATAATACTATTAGTTAAAGCCCTTTAAGGGGTGTTGGAAAGCTAAAATCTTATTTTTTTGACAATTTAATATTTTTACATTTTCAAATTGTATAGATTTTAACGTTTCTAAAAATGCCTTACTTTAACTTCTAGGGTATTTAGAAGCCCTTAAAATGTATTTTTAAATAATCGTTGAATTTGGGCCACACCCATTTTAATGGCGAAAAATGTAAACAAAGTACTTTGCTTTTGCTTGAAAGTGTAACGTCTGATATGAACCAAAACATGTACCATTCATTTTAAATTGAGCCTTTTATTTTTTTATTTCCTAGCGATTAGAAATCTCACTGTATACATTAAAATCAATTTATCTCGAAATATAAATTTTAATGTGCGAATGAGGAATTACTGTCTGAATTACTGAATTACTTTTCTGAGGAATTACTGTCCACAGGTATGTAAATTTTTTATGAAATATTTATAATAATGTCTAATATATACTAAAATGAGCTTTTTGAAAAAACTCAACAATTTATTTTTTGCAAATTTTTTAAGTGAAAAATGGGTCAAATTTCGCAATGTTTGATAAAATATTTCATAAATTATTAACAAATTCAAAATTAGCTAAAAGCTCATTTTAGTATAATGAGAGAGGTATACTTTAATTGTATGAAACATTTCAAGCATGTACATATAACAGATTTTGAGAAAAGGTACATCGAAAACAGCCAATTTAACATGTCAGTATAGAGAAAGAGAGAGGTTTCCAACTCCCCTTAATACAGGCAATAGACTTTAAAGAAATTCTTCAGTAGCTTAATTAAATCTGCCAACTATATTTGTCTGTTTACTCTATATCCGAAACATTTTCATTTCATTAAATAATTTTGAAAAAATATTTGTCTGTTATCAATTTATCGTTTTTCCCTCTTTATTCCGTATAATTTAACGATAAAATATTAATGAATGAAATTTTCGAAGTTAAACGTATTAATGTAAAACGCCGAATTAATATTGTTTGGTAATACTAACACCGATGGAAAGGGAAAATGATTTATGGAACATGAAAAACTGTATCAACGCAGATTCTCCTTTAAAAGATGCAAAGAATAAAGAATAACAGAGATTTTTTTTTTCTTTCTTTCGTTGAATGATCAAAGACACTTTTGTATCAATAGGTCTATCTCTATTTCATGAAGAAAAAAAAACTTTTTACTTGACAATTCATAAGAATTTCTTGTAATTATTTTTCTAAGAATAACTAACGGAATTTCATAGAGAAAAGTAATCCAGCGCAAAAAACATTGATCACATTTTTTTCAATTTATAACATTATCGAAATTTTCAAAGTTAGTTAAAAGGATATATTTACAGTTATGTTTACATGAAAATAGAGATATTTAAAAACCAACGTTTTTCCATTGATTTATGTAAAAGTCACTCACCTATTTACAATGATATATTAGGCGTGCAAAAGTAATACTCACTGAACACCCAGCTTTTTTGTTTATATGTAAAATAAGCAACAGTATGAAAAATTAATTTGTTGTTCACTGTAGAGATTATATATTCGTTTCTATAATCGACATTAACAAGAAACCACATAATGAATAATTAGTTTTTTAAATGTAAGTTACAATATTTTCAGCTGTTAAATAATTATATCAAAAAACACAGTACATTTCTTTTTAAAAAAAAGAATAGGATTATTATAAGAAAAGGGAACATAGTCAGACCTGGGCAAGTATCTTTTTTGCAAGATTGCGATTGTACTGCTTTACCGACACAATCTGAGCTGTTCGTAGAAGAAACACAAAGTCGATAGCGACTTTGAACACCTTGACCGCAGGTTGATGAGCATTCACTCCATGGACCCCAATCATTCCATGTTGCAATAATACCTTCTAAAACCAGAACGTTTTTTGTTAAAAGAAAATATTATATATATATATACTCTATCATAACATTTTCATGAAGTACAAGAAAGCGGAATGCATTCAAGATCATAGGATCATTTTTAGAGGTGTTCTTTAAACATTAATGTCAACATTGAAAATTTGAAAACGAAATACTTACTACTGTCAGTAAGAGTGGGAAGACAATGGGTCTTCAGATCAAAAACAGCTCCATTCCGAGCAATACTGACAAAACTAAAACAATATTCCTGATATTCATCTTCTTGAAAAATATCACAAGATATCTTCGTAGAATGCTTTCCATTTTCAATTCGGCTTTCTCGAATATACTTCAGTGAACCTCTGCGAGCTTTCCCATACACGCGTATTCTATCCTGATCCAAAATGCATCTAGGATAATGATAAATCACAGATAAACTTCCATCACATGGTTGAACAGAACTTTTTGCTACGCTGACAGAATACCTATGACTCCACATCACAAGAATTGTGTCACTCACTGCAACTTCAGGAGTATGTGGAATGCTAGTTCGGACATGGACCTAAAAAACAATCATTTTATACAAAAGAGAGTTCCAAAACACACAGTTTTATAAATACAAATTTTGTATTATATTTTAAATTTATATAAATATCAGTTTTCAATTCCTGCTAGTAGTTTACACTCTCCGAATATATATATTTATTTATATGTATATATATTTGTACCTTGTTTGAATATTCAATCGTTAATTAAAAATTTTTTATTCATCCATTCAAGTTCAAATACATTTTTTTAAACTTGTAGTGGATGATACTTGATGTTAATACAGTTTTTTCAAATATTAATTCATTAATTCTATTTAATTAATAAATAAATAGTAAGAAACAAAAATAATAGTCCAACACCCTATATAAAAAGGAAAATCGCTTGTGTTGTGACCCTGTAGTGCAATGGATAGCGGGTTGGACTTCTAATCCAAAGGTCGTGGGTTTGAAACCCACCTGGGATTGCCTAATTTCTGAGAATGTGATTTCTTTTTACTATATACCATTTTATTAGAATAATTAAATTTAATTAATGAATAAATAGAAACAAACAAAAATAACAGTCCAACACTATATATAGAAAGAAAAATGGAAAATTGTAGGAAATTCGCTTTCTAATTTGCCACTTAATATTGTGATTCTGTCATATGAGAATACATATTTATATTAATTGTAATTATTTCTTAAATGTAACTAAAATAAAAATTTTCTTTGTTGACCTAAGTAGGGATTGACTTAAAATTTTTTTTTAATATTACTTGTTGTACATAGAGTGGCGAAAATGCATATCATTTCACAGGTCTATTGTTAAGTTTAGCAGTATTTCACTCAGTATACTCCGAACTAATGTAAGCGAAGTTAATATAAAGAACAACTTTAATACCTTAAAACAGTTATCCAATTTATTTAACTTTCTATCATTTGAGGTAAACATGTTTATACAATCATAAACTTTCACAAAAAAAATCTTTTAATTATAATTTATACTTAAGTTTTCATTCATACAGAAATTTTTCAAATATATTTTCACAATTTTCATTCAAACATACAGAAATCTAAATTTGAAACATTAAATTCCTTACCTTTTAAAATTCCACTAAATTGCATAACAATACTTGTAGTTACTTTATATCATTAATTACTTCTCGTTGAAACTAATCAGATATCTTTCAAAAAACAATTGCTCATTAGTGTGTAAATATTTATATTATAAAGACTTATAGATAAACAAAGCAATATTGAAGTTGTAATCATCTTATATATTTTGGGAACCGCGAAAGACCGAAAATCGATTTACGACAAAGATCCTGCCCCGAACCCAACTGGACAAGGTTCTCTTCTCTTAAATAAGGACTTTTCCTACGATGAGCTGCTTCTTGCGACCAATTCTATGAAAAAAGAAAGTCCGCTGGACGTGATGGGGTTTTCCCGTAACTCATCATTAACCTTGGATCGCTGGCTCTGAAAACTTTCCTTAAGCTCATCAATTTAACATGGAAAACACGAGTACCCCACCAATGGAGAAAGGCAGAAGTTATTTCGTTGCTGAAGAAA
>BMAV01024594.1:476696-501450 GCA_019973955.1 Trichonephila inaurata madagascariensis
GATCCCACAATTATTTCTTGGTGCGCAAATTTTTAAGGCAACGAGTGTATATACTAAACACTGTAGACTTGTAAACCTAAATCTCTACCGATTTCCGCTAAAAATACTATATTTGTCTTACTACATAATCAATTGCACCAAGACCAGTAACCTGTTCTCAAACCATTATTCTTCATAGTACTGATAATGATAGAAAATCGCTTTGTCTTATATGCAGTTTTTTACCTCTGACGTCATTGCGTCGAAAATATGAACGAGATGACTAGAACGCTCGCTTTCTTTCTACTGACTGAACTTCATTGCGACACGTTAGAATTGAATTGAAAATTTAAGGCATATTTAAATTTTTCATTTGCATTTTCCGTTGTCGCACTTGTGCTTAATATACAAGTACACATAACTATGAATTTCACAAAGTAACAATGATCCACATTTAATTTATTCAAAGAAAAATTTGTGAAAGTATCTCATTGATGCAAGTGTTGTAGTAGTAATTAAAGACAGTATTATATATTTGTTTTTTTTACACAACCAAGAATTTGAAAAAATCTCAAAATGTGGTGTGAAAGAATGGTTAAGAAATGTAATAAAATTTATCTACTTTTCACAAGTAGGAAAGAACATAAGACGCTTAGTTTTTTATTGCAGCTTGGATTTAATTATTTTTCCTCCTTTACCAGTTTTTTTTTCTTGTTACTGAAACACTTTTTATTTACTTAAGATAAACTTATTCAAATTACATTTCTTTGTATTTGAAATGCAATTTCTGCAACATTAAATAACAAAACTAAGTATATTAGTCTGTTTTATAGCCTAGTAAATTTGCATATTTTAATAACCTGAATGCTAAGTACGTAAAAGTTTAAAGGTAAATAGGTACAGTTTTTATTAAATAAAGAGACAAACTTATGGTAAGTTCCCTGAAGTAATTTCCGTAGACAATTATTTACACATTAGTTTGAAAGTAAGCGTTTCTTTTCCAACTATTCTTAATTTGAAAGCTAAACTCCGCCCAGCTCACGTGATTTTTATTTGCCACACTTACTTTCACATCAACATAGACATATGCTGTTTCCGCAGAATGACTAACAACCTTTTTACCTCTAACAGCGCTGCATCCTGTTTTTACTTAATTATCGTTTTCCTAATTTTCCTGTAATTGCCCTTATATAACTATAACTTTAAATAATAATCATAATAAAAGAGTGTCACTAAAATAAAACACCATAAAAATTGAACAAAGTGCTTTATATATTTTGAGAGTACTTAATCATTATAATATTACAAATTTAAGATAGTATTACGTACTTAGGAAGAGGAAGAGAAATTGACAACAAAAAAATCAAAATGTATGTTTTCTGAAGTTAATTTTCATTTATTTCACTCATAATAGTTAACTATGTTATTATTTGTATGTATAATAACAATATTATTTCCAAATAATATTTTCATACAAAAGACTAAAATGAGGAATTATGAGAAGCAATTTTAAAAAAAATCTAAAATGGTTACTAACACAAATTTAGATGTGTATAACCAACTATAATATTCATAACAACATTTGCTTTCGTCATGGAAACAATATAACTGAAAGTAGGAAGAATTATTTCTCACTAGCTGCATGGCCCAGCGTTGCTCGGGCTTTCTCTACTTTTATAAATTTTCCCTTTCCTTCACAAAATCAGCACTTCTAATACTCTTTTTCAAAATGACGGGCGGCGGGGGGCCTGTTGGGGGGTAGCCCGGCGATGCTCGGGCTTTTACCTAGTGTATAACTTAAAATTCCCTGTTTCAAAATTTTTTCGTTTCTTTTCTGTCAGACAGGTTTATTCCCCCCTTCCCCGGCATTGCATGAACATTTTTAAATGCATAACACGTTGTCATGGAAATTCCCCTTCCCCTCTAGCTATGATATCTCTCGAGTAAGTGAACAGTGGGACTTTAATATTCACTCACTCACTTTGTAACTTTTTATGCCCCGGAAACGGAAACGTACCTTTTTAAAAATAGTGGTATGTTGAGAAAAGTAGAAATTTTTATAATTACAAAATTTCACAACTGTATTAAATGTTGAATTAAAATTGCGAGCATTTTTTGAAATTTTCGATACACGGATAAAGAGGTTCATGCAATTATTTTTATAAATGAAGAAGTTATAAAAACTTTGAATTTGATAAGTAGTTATTAAATATTTAAAATTTGAGTATATTTTAACTGAGATGCAATATATTTAAAAAATAAAATACTATAAAGAATTAAAATTTATTTAAGTAATTCCCAGTTGAATAAAAATGTTACTTTGTCTTCTATTTTTTAAAAATATTAAAACTACCTTTTTTACTAATTATTATAATACTTATTATTACCCTTTCTTGAAAGGTTTAGAATTATGCATTGACAGACTTGTAAAACCTTTGATATACTTCCAGTATCAATTTTACTGTAGTTTTGTTGTAGGCTTATAATATTCCTAACTATCCATCGTTCTTCATGTTTAGTGAAATGGGTGTCCTACACTTGGCTTTTTTGAACTAAATTTGTTTTGTATTTCGATATTATCGTTTGAACTGTAAATTTGTTTCAATATTTTTTTGAGCCACTATAAATAGTATTTAAATTTTAAATTTTTTTCTTGCTTAATGGAAACTATTATTACAATTTTGCATTCAAATGGGAGAATCGATCTTACGTTGAATTTAAAAGACATTTATTGAGTGTGAGGACCTTTTAATATTTAACTTACAAAATAATTTCACTAGCGTCATTCATACTATTCAAATATCGTTTTTTCTCACGTTGTGTAAATCGAAAAGTACACCGAATCTTCAAATTCTGTGTAAGTGACCTTAAATTACCATAACTGAAAACTATATAGCACGATTTAATAAACAGTGAAAATCTTTTTCTGAAAAACGGCGTAAATCTATCTTGGTTCAAAATGCACTCTTTTTCAGGTCGACTGATTCGAGACGTATTCGTTTTTGGAAGGATTTTTATAGAATAATCATCTGGGTTTTGTCTTTAGAATTTCAGCGAATTTTTACTTTAATTAATATTGCGCAGTCCGTAAATATTAAGATTTAAAATTTGGCGAACGTAACATACTCGAACTTTTCTAAAATCATAATCAAATAAACAATGTTCTTTTTTCGATTAAAATAGTATAAACAATTTATATCTGGAAGTGTAATACGTTAATATTACTTTTTGCTGTATCTATTTTATGTTAAAACTGTAATCAGCCTGTTCTAGCTTTCGCAGTTCCTGGCACCAAGCGTAGACAAAACAAAATGCAAAGGTTTGCTTCACACATAAAAGAGATATTTGCTGTTGTGAACTTTTTTTGCAGATGGCAGAATTTTTTCCTACTTACTTGACAATTATTGTTATATTTTGCACACTTCACACAATATCCTTATAAATTATAGCCTATGTGTTATTCTGATGTATAAGCTATACTATTGTAAAGTTTCATTAAAATCCATTCAGTTGTTTTTGCGTGAAAGACTACCAAACATCCTCACAAACTTTCACGTTTATAATATATATCCTGATGAGCGATTTTATACAAATGTCAAAAAATGGTAAGCAATTAATAATTTCCTCAATTCTCATTTGCATAACAGTATCTGTGTTAATTCAAAAGGGGCTAAAAGGTTTATTATTTAATTTATTAACATAACTGATTAATCTAAGCAAAACTCTTGACATAACTGATTTCTCACTATGAATAAACACAAATTTCAAATTTCATAAGACTCCACTTAAAAGTTTATGAATTATGGTAGTATAAAAAATGGGTTCATTAAAATCTTTTCAAAGATATTTGTTCACATCAGTCAATAGATAACTGTTGTTCCAATTCTTAAAATTTAAAAAGCTATGCTATTATGGAAATGTGAATTAAATACTGCTACGGAAAAAGTGCATTCTTTTTAGTGACATGCTAAAATGTTTAGCTAATTGGATTTCAATACATCTCAAATTAAAATTTCGTTAAGTATTACTTTAAATTGTTCAGGAAAATTCAGAATTGAGAGAAATTACGATAGTTATGGATAGCATTTAAATGTTACGCACTAGTTTCAAACCGTAAACTACGAGTTCATATCCAGTTATCACGTGATATGTGAAAATGGGGGGAAGGGGTATATGAGCATTCTATTTTAGTTTTTAACTAGTAAAATTAATTTTAAAAATACTTGCATTTAAAAAAAAGGAAAAAATATCATAGATACTTTAAAAAAAAACTAATCAGAGAAAACATCCTTAAAACATTATAACTGATTTAAAAAATATCAAATGAGATTTACAAACTAACCATTTTCTCAGAATAATACAGCTTGCGGCCCCTTAAATTTTCCTGAATATCTCTGAAACTAAAATTTAGAACAAGCTATTTAGAGAATTTTTTTTTTTTAATTTCTGTACACAAACATTAGATTCCATAATAAGAAAGTTATTTTTCAGATGCTAATTTACTGTATTAACTAAGTCATTGATTAACCCATTTATATCCTAATTGAATTTCTTTTCAACTGATAACGGTGATATTAGTTTTATCTAGCTACTATGAGAATTAAAAAAAAATTTAAAGGCTTCTTTTTTTACTACTGTACCTAAGTATTAATATGCATCCCACACAATAATAAGGATAAGGTAAAGATAATTCTTTAACATTTTTCCTATGTAATAAAGAAATTAAAAATAAAAAGATATAAGTTCAAATAATAGTCAATTCCTTTAATATTCTACAGAAAGTAAATTTGTTTTGAGCATACTTTATATTTTAAACGGATACACCAAATCTTCTAAAAGTATTTTTCAGCCAAAAAGAAAACAAATAAGAGACTGTAATGGCATTAAAGTTGTTATTCTCAAAATAATTCATTTTGATTTTTATTTAATTTTGTTGAAACTTAAAATTATCTTTTGACAACCTAATTAAGTTCTTAAAATTTACTCTAAGAAGAGGAAAAGAAGAAAAAGAAATTTTTTTCGAAACTTTTTACATTTAAAACTGCTTACTCGTATATATTTTAATTATTTTTAAATAAAACTTGTACAATTCAACAGTTCAGAAAAATAAATGTGTCAGTAACCTTTTTAATATAAACAAGTTTTTCTATTAATGAACAAAAATAGTAGCACTAACTACTCTTTTAAAATTCTTAGTAATATTATAAACGTGAAAGTTTGTAGGGATGTCTGTTCCTCTTTCTCGCAAAAAGAACTGAATGTATTTTAATGAAACTTTACAATAATATTGCTTATACATCAGAATAATACATAGGCTATAATTGACAAAGATATTGTGTGAAGTGTCCAAAATATAAAGATAAGTGTCAAGTAAGTAGGAAAAAATTCTGCCATCCGTAAAAAAGCCCACGACAGCATATAGTATCTATCTTTTATGCGTGAAGCGCAAAACTTTCCCCTTTGTTTTGTCTACGCCAGGTGACAGTGTGTGCTAGGTTCTAATTTATTGCTTTGATCAGTGTAATCACTATTTTTTTATCTCAGAATAAAACTTACTTTTATCGCTTCTGGTATTTAAAGTAGATAAACTTTGTCTTTCACACTACATCATTTGGACAAATTTGTATAAGTTGTTTGTGGTTAGTAGTTAATATTATAACGCTATAATTTTAATTCAATAGGCAGGTGTTGCATTTTTTTTAAGTATAAAAATAATAACTACCGTAATGTACTTTTTGGAAATATAGAAAAAGTACCTACGAAGAATTATGCCGAACAGAAAGTAATATTAACGTATTACACTTCCAGATATAAATTATTTACACTATTTTAAGCGTTCATTACACAAAATTTGTAACAATGTGTTACTTTTGCTGAGCAGAAATCAGCTTAGGAAGGTGTTTTCAAAAATCGACCCCCAAGAGAGTTACTGGGAGTTAAAAATAAAAAAAAATCATTTTTATCATTTATTAGATCTACAGACTTAAAACTTAACAAACATGTTTTTTTTTAATTTGCAATTCGCGTAAAATTAACTCATTAAAAACTTCTTTATCCCTTAATCTGTATTGTTTAATTTTCCAATTCACCCGTGCGAAGAACGGGTATACCAGCTAGTCTTAAATAATCCGTGTTAACAAATCTACGTTATATAAATTCTTAGTAAATACTTTTGATTAGGATACAGTCAAGTTTATAACAAATAATTACCCTAAATATTTAATATTTCATACTTGTTTTGTAATTGTTTCTTTATAGATAAAATTTGAAGAAGTTAACGAAATAAATATGAAAAAATATACTGTGCAATATTTGTAATAAATTACAATTAGGAAAAAAGAAGTACAAGAAATTGAGTCTTTTTTTAAGCAAAAGAAAATTTATTTCTTTAAAAAATCCTAAAAGCTATCTAAAATATTCCTTTTTTTAAAATATTACCAATTTTTTTCACTTCTAAAACTGCTACTTTGGAGTTTTTAAAGCCCAGGAACTTTGGCTTAGTTCATTTATAATATTTTAGTAGAATTCAGATATAATAGCAATATATTATGCTCACATTTTTTTTAAATCACACATACAGCATTCGTATTCTTAACAATACTAATTCAGGCTAACTGTAGTGTGTTAAAGCAATAACTGATATTTAAAGAATTTGAAAATATTTTAGAAGGCATAGCCATAAGCTCTCATTTTAATATTTCAATCAACAAAATATCTATTCATAAATATATAACAGAGTTAAATTTCTCCATCAAAAAGTTTAACAACCTCTAATTTTAGAAAAGATAGTTAAATAAAGCAAAATTTCTTCTATTTTTTTAGTTTACTTTTTAATATTTGTAAAAAGAAAAAAAAATTGTGCATAATAACATAACCGATTCAGTTCATATTTAAAGTAAAATTAAGGACAAATTTCTAATGATAACATTATTTTAAACTGCAATATAATAATATATAATTTCATTTTTATTTACTTTATGACACTCTTATGTTCAGAAAGTCTATTTTTATAACCACTTATTTTTTAACATTCTCAAAACAGGATCATTATCTCAGATAAATTCATAATTTTTTTAAAAAAATAGTGAAACGCGACTGTGTATAAATGTCACTTACAGTTTGTTATCCATTAAATCTATTGGTTAAGTTGAATTAATCTAGATCAGGGGTGTCCAACCCAAATGACCTTGAGGGCCACTCCGAAAAAACATTATAATCTCGCTGGCCGCAAGTAAAAATATGTACCTTTATATCAGATTTGGAAACAAAAAAAAACATTTATTGAGTGAAAATTTAAAACAGAATGAATTATTATTAATTTTTTCATTATTTTTCATGTATACAGATATAGGTAATATAATAATGTTTATATATTATAATAATGCAATGATCAAATAATGTTTAAAATATTACAGTTACCATTCATTTTCTTGAAAATTACGGTGTTCCTTTTGAATTGATATTTCGTTGCCCATTGTTGAAATTTGATAGTGCTGTCATTCGCAAACGATTAAGTATACATTGCTCTTTATCTTAACCTTCCTGAATATATTTTTTTAACTTTAAAAAACATCTCTGACTGTCTCTTGCTTTTCATCTCTGACTGTCTCTTGCTTTTTGGGCACTCCAAACAGAAAAGGAGGAGGAAAAATGAAAGTAGTACACACAGAGAATCATGTACCATCCATAGTAACGGATATGCATGATGCAATTCGGAATTTATTAAAAAAGTAAATTATTACAGAAAAATCAAACGTATATATAACTGTTTGATAAAATATAAATATATTTTAATCTAAAGGACATTTCTATATTATCAAAAATGATTTATTTTTAAACAATAACAGGTAACAGGCAAATACATTGTAGATATATATATATATATAAATTTCCCCTCAAATAAATTTCAAAATGAAAAAAAAAAAACTTGAAAAACCTGATATTTAAAATTTTTTTTAAGAGTCGGCGGGCCGCAACTTACGTACCGGCGGGCCACACGCGGCCCGTGAGCCACGTGTTGGACACCCCTGATCTAGAGCATTGCTTTAAAGAAACAATTAGAAAATAATATTTCAAAAAGCATCACTCTCATTTTTTCAATATAAAATTGTTACAAAAATGAAATACTTGCATAATTGCACTCAGCATGATATTAAATTTAAATAATAGTTTTAATGTTCTTAAAGACATAATATAATATTATAAACATATTCTTATAATAATGCTAAATTAAATGGGCAAACCAGGAGAACAGAAAAGAGCTAACTAACTAGAAGAAATAGTACTAAAAAAAATTATATAAACACAACGAAGCAGCTGCAGTACGGAATTTATAAAAACAATACTGGCCGTGCATGTAAGGAATAACACCAGATGGTTTTTAGACAAAACTTACCTAGCGTTGATGGCAAAACTGCGAGCAGGAACCAAATCCACATCACTCCCCTCAGCTCCCTCCCTCTTCCCCTGAAAAAATACAATAGACGACACTTATTGCGTGACTCCAGCTGATTTAAAAAGACGCCGAAATGAAAAAAAATCCCCCTCGGTTATAGGAAAAAAAAGATAACGGAAATTGTGTTAACCTTCTTTATTTCATGCTACAAAGCAGTATTTAACAGTTGGGGGTATTCTTTTCATGCATATTATAATATGTATTAAAGATGCGATATAATATAGCGGCCCTTTTTATTGTATGGTGTTATAATAAGCTATTTACATTTATTTATGTCGCCTACAGTTAGCGTGTCAAGTGAATTTCATACAAATTTGTATGTTTATAAAAATGTCTGTTGGACTATGAATGAAAAAGTTTATATGCAACATTTTTTTCCCATACAAAGACAGAGATATGAGATTGTTTAATTGATTTTTCTTAACGAATAAAGAGGGAGAGTTATTTTATAATCACCTGTACAGATATGAGGTTTTAAATTAAATAAATCAGTTAGATTTGAAAAGGGTAAATATTAAGGTGACCAACCGTCCTCCTTTTATAAGTTCTGTCCTTCCTCGAAAAGTGTCCTCCTACATGTCATACTTTTCAATATTTTAAAACTGAACTGTTAATCTCTGTATTCAGAGATGAACCAAACATGTTTCCAAAATGTCAAAGAATGGTCTGAAACAAATGTCACAGGAAATAACAGTTTTCAGGGGTGTTTTTTTTACTTCATATTTAGTAAATTGGGTAGATATAGAAAATTGTGTTGAGTTTTTATCGAAAGAGAAAGGCCTGATATTAAAATCAATGACAATTGTCTGTTTGAAGAAATTAGAAGACTGAATGTATATTTAAATTTTGATAAATTAGAACAATGGAAAAATCAGCGTGTGAAACTGATAAAAGTTGGGTGGAAATATTTAACCATTTAAAAAATGAACTCATTCCATATGAAAATTGAGTTATTCCTGTTGAATTTACGTTGTACATCACTGAAACTAATGCAGCAGTTGAAAGAGTTTTATCAATTGATAATGATTTTTGGACTAGTGAGAAATCTCAATATTGTGAATGCTAATATTTTAGCTACAGTGCTTACCGTAAAATTCAGTATGAAGGATATTTTTTGCCCCTAAATTTCCGATATATTAGAAAATGATATGTTGACAAAAAAATTCATTCAATTGAAAAATACTCGTTTAAGAAAATAATGAAAAGGAATGTAAGTGTATTTTTGTTTGAATTAATAAAACGTTTCATATATTTAAGTTGCAATTTTTTCTTAAATTTTTCGTCCTTCTTTTCATTATAAAAAAATGGTCACCTTATAAACATTGAACATTATAAGTAAGGTATACATATATAAAATTATTCATATATGATAACACTTTAATTTTCAAAGCATTTGAGTAACAACACTATTCATTTAAATTTCGATATTAAATAAATTAAAATTCATATCAATTTATAGCCAAAAATACTATTATAAAATAAAAATAATAAAAAGATAGATACTTGTTCATTGGACAAATTTGAGTGATCTCAGTATTTTTCAAACTAAATGTTTCCAATGATAAAATAATCATATTTGCACTCTTCACTCATAAAAAGTAACGCATTTTGAAGTGTTATTTTGTTATAATCAACAAAATATTTCATGACAAGCAGAAAATTTGCACATTGTATTTGAAACTTTAAAAATGAAAATAAGCAATGTGATGAAGCATTTACTCCCTAATCTGTTTATTTTTCTGATGTATGTAGCTTAAAATTTCATCACAGTTTTCATTAAGTTTCCTTTATTATATTCTGTTTCAATAAAGCCAAAATGGATGTTGAAGAAGATTTGAATAAAGGTTAAGCTCTATATAAAATTAGAAAATATTATTAATTTTTTTTTTTTTTTTTTTTTTTTTTTTTTTTTTTTGTTATTGGTTCTTGGTTTGCTGATTGTCAATATCAGAACACAAAATATTAAAGTTTTAATAATATAAGAATTTAAAAATATCATATCTAAGGTGAAAAGCAATTTAAATATCTTCAAACCAGTTAAAATTTATAAAAGGAAGTTAAAATAAGATACCTTAAGCAAATTTAAATAGGGAAAATTTTGTGTTAGTTTTATTCATCTTTCAGCTTGCAGGGCTATTATATCAACTTTACCGCAACTTTCTTTTTAATGATTGAGTAAATGACAGAAGTAATCAAAAATTCACTTTGCGTTGATTTAAATATAAACATGTGATTTTGTTGTTATTATATAACGATAAATGTAAAATTAAATATTAAATCCATTTATAGTATTGTTATCACCTCAAAAACATCGCAAAAAAAATTTTTGAAATTGATTTCACAGTTAATATTTGGCATATTTTTTTGTGAATAAATCCTATTTTTCAAAATTTAATTTTCACTCCCCCCCCCTTTTTATATTTTCTAGGATAATATATCACACACACACACACACCAATCATTGATTAATCATAATATTAAGTGATCTTATAGGCGGGTGATTTTAACCACTTCTCCCTTTTAAGGTATCCGACTACGTTCGGAACCATGATTTTAAAAAGACGCATAAATGGATAATTTTCATGATATTTAGTGTCACTTAGATTAGAATACATGTATAAAATTGTTTTATATAAGGGCATTTTGACAAAAAAAATTATTTAAATATAATATTTCGGCAAAAAATTAACTTACAATAACCTTTTTTCAAAATGTTCTCCTTTTGTGAAAAATGCTTCTATTATAATAATATTTTGCCTGTATAAAGCTCAAGACCTCTGTACAGAGGTCAAACTATGATTTTTGAAAAATTCACATTATTTTCAGAGTTACAACCCATTGAAATAATTATTGGCGTTTTTTTCTTAAAATTTCTCACCACTGATGTGTCGTAAAACACGGATGAATCCACTTCTAAGTTATATATTTCAAACATTCTAGAGTTGAGCCTCTATACAGAGGTCTGAGCTATATACAGGCAAAATATTATTATAATAGAAGCATTTTTCACAAAAGGAGAACATTTTGAAAAAAAAAGGTTATTCTAAGTTACTTTTTTGCCGAAATATTATATTTAAATAATGTTTTTGTCAAAATGCCCTTAAAACAATTTTATACATCTATTCTAATCTAAGTTACACTAAATATCATGAAAATTATCCATTTCAGCGGCTTTTTAAAATCACGGTTCCGAACTTAGTCGGATACCTTAAAAAGGAAAAAAACGCGGAACATTTCCATTTTAGGACCTCGATAATTACGAATATTTTATTTTGTATAAAGATAACCGAACTTTTTTTCAGGTACAAAAGGATTATAAAAATGATTCCATTTTTCTGGACCTTATTCGTCCTCTCCACTTCAAGAGAATGGACATGATTACAAATACATCAATGAAAAGAAAACTCCATTATACTTATTGAAAAAAATAAATTATGGATCGAAATAGCAATCAATAGAATAACCTCGTTTTTATCATCCAAAGTATATACGCAATTGCTATGTATAATAATATTTTTATGCTACAGCGAAAACCTTTGAATCATTAGAATCGTTGCACTGCTGGTATTGCTTGAAATAAGTGGATTTAGAAACGAACTGAAACTCCCGACCCCACCCTATAAAATAGGATATTTTACCGTTTCGCTGCGTTATTACTTTGATTGCTCTTTTTTTTAATATTCTTTTATTGAAGATAACAGCATCCCCTATAAAAATGTATGCGTCTGCCCCTGTATGTTGTTTTAAGGGACCCACCCACACGGGATCACCAATTCGAATCATACAGGAAACAGTGGGGAGAATTCTTTAATAATTGATAACTTGACATGAGACATGTTATTGATTACGACACTATGATACTTCTTTGAATTATAGATAATGAAATAAAAGATTGTATCATTCCTAATCAGGTATTTTACTAATGGGAAAAAGCTGAATACAAAGAAATGCAAAAATAAATGACGCTCTGAGAACAGTTTAAGAAGTAATACGCTGTTTATAAAATAACGATAAAAATTAGAAAGGTTACCGCTCACACAGAGAAAAAAATATAGATAATCTTCCGTTCCATCTAGATTTTTAAATATATTACACTTTTTTAAGACTTGAATTTTTTCTGGTTTAATTTCACTCCAAGCTTTCATTTTCCACTCACATTCAATATTTAGATTTCAATAGAGAAGAACATTTCACATGCACATCACAAGTTTCTTTGTAAAAAAAGGCGTTCGTTGTACTGCGAATATGCCTAAATCTTAAAAAAATGCTTTCTTAAAGAATAGATGCGCGTTATACACCGAATTATTCAGTAACTGTATCATAAGCCAACGTATCATAAATATATGAAAAGGACATTTATAAATATAGGTTATTCAACAAATCGCAATTTTTATGAATGATGCAAAAAATTTTATTTTCTATACTCTTAGAAAGGCTTTCGAGAGTAGGATTGTCCACATTGCTCCATGTATGTGGAATAGCCTCCTTCAGTTCAGCAAAAGAGGTATACTTCAAGCTATTTGCATATATTCGACGACTAAGGAGTCCCTAGACATTTTCCATAGAAATGAGGTCCGTGAAAAAAGGCTAGCCAGTCCAGTACATCGACTTTGTTATTAACTTACTACCGTTTCATGCTGCAGCTGCAATGAATAGCAGTATTGTCTCGCTGAAACATTCGATCATTTCGACGAAACCTTCGTAAATAAGATATGTTTCTATTGAAATGCATCTTGGTTTGCTAAACTATTCCTTTTACACGAGACAAATGACAGAAGGTGAATTCCACAACGAAAAAAGCTCCAGAGACCGTGTAACTTTCCCTTCCAAAGAGTTTCTTTAAAAAATCACTTATTGTCATTTTTAAAATCATACTAGTATGAATTAAATCACATTCCGGACCATCCAAATTAAATTTTGTTTCTTCACTCTAAACACAATTTACAAACCAAAAAATTAATAAAGCTGTCAGTTATATTAAATATACGGCAAATGATGGAAAAAAGCTTTATTCCGTACGTTTTTTTGGGAAAACTGAAGACTTGTTATTGTATTAATTGGTTTCCAATGTGGTTCCGCTTTGAATCTTGCTCTAACAATGTATGAGGTGGACTTTAAAAAGCATTTAATAGTTTCTCAGGATATTTTTAGATCTCATTGTTTCTTTATCTGGTTTCCAGATAGCATACAATTTAAAACTGTTGGGTCTATTTTTTAAATTTCGAAGAAATTACAGACGGACATCCCAGACGTTTAAATTGCTTTGTAATGTCTTATTCCGAAGAAAATGTTCAACTGCGTTATGAGATTGTCCTAAGTTAGATAATATTTCTCAAATTCTGTTTCCGATGTCATTATAATCTTCAATCAAACCTTTTTCGCCTTCTGATAGTTATAAATCACATGGAATAGTAGTTGAAAATTCTCGAAATGGACTACAACTAGCTACACGTCGTTTTAACAAGGAAGTTAAACATAGACCTATATTTATGTGCGGCATCACGATAACTGCGATACATGAGCAAAACCGATCTGTCTTGCATATCTTCCCATCTAGAGCAACAATTCCTTTTCTATATATGAAAATCACTTCTTATAAACTTTATTTTAATTTAAGAATTTCAAAACATTCATCGTAGGCCTATTAATATTTGAAGCAGTATATACGCAAGAATTTAAAAATTGAACTTAGTGAATGCTAAATTAATCAAGAGAAAATTCTGTTGCGTCTATGATTTAGGAAACTACAAAAGTGTACAAAATATTACTAAAAACTGAGTGTTTTTATTTTTTTATTTATTTTTTTTTTTATTCAGGATAATTGTGAACCATGAATATCTTGTAATAAAACAGCAATAGCCAAAATAACCTAAACTCAGTTGAGCAATAATGTAAGCAAATATTAATTATTTATATTTTGGTTATATATGTATGTGATCTGCCTTTAAATTAAAGTGAATCCCCTTTTTTTTCAGATGGAAGGAAATAAAAGAATTTTTAACTAAGAATTATATATTCTAATGAAAATAATTAATGGAGAGGCACACAAATGCATTGCCTTAAGCTTCGTTTTTATCTACAATCACTCCCTTTCAACGAAAGTAGCTAAAACAATTGTTTGAAAAATTATCATATTTTTAAACATAGATCAATCATTGTGTTTTATTTCAACAGAATTTTGTTTGTTTGCCTTTATTATTGAAAAACTTAAAATATTTAAGAGGGGATAGGCAAGAACAAATGATAATGTTCTGGGATAATTTCCAAAATTATTCCGAAATACTGAAAAAGTACTATTTGTATAAGATATTAGCAGTTCGGGTAGTATAATTTTAATCTGTCTCAAACCAAATGAATGTTTAAATTTCAAGCCCTAAATATTTTAATAGCTTTTTTACAAACTCATAACACATATACATGTAAAAATTGATAAAAATAATAATAATTTAAAAGGACTTCGAGTACAGCATTTTAAACTTGTTTATATTCACCAAAGTTTTCTTTACTCCTTTCAGTACCGGTGCATTATTTTTAACAAATATGCGGGTGAACAAAACGTAAAAACTAAAGAAATTTGACTAAGTAAAAACCAGATAACGCGGTTGTTGGTATTTTTCTTCCTTCTTTATAGACCTATGAAAAAAATTTAGAGATATGTCGCTAAAGAAACTATCATTCTATAAACTCATACTAAACAGAAAGAATTTATAGAAAAAATTGGAAATGATTTTCTTTAAACTATTTTTCAGATACGTTTATCGCTCGTACAAACAGCATCATTTTTGGTTTAAAAAGTCAAAAAAATTAATATTTACATTACATTGCTCAAAAACAGTTTTTATAAATGATATTTTCGGCACAATTGACATTTTTTTTCTTTTTCTGTGAAAATACAGCATATTAAATCTACTGATCAATAGCCATTTAATTCAATAACCATCAAAATTGATGTTTCGTATAATATAGTTAAATCAAACTAAAATCCTTATCAACCCGGGAGAAGGCGCGCACTCGATGCTAACGTTAGTGGTCACGCGGGGTGACTGAGTCACCCCAATCCTTTTTTTTTAATTTATTTATTTATTTTTGCACACGAAAAAAATCGTAATTCCATAGAATAATTTAATTAATAGAAAGTATATTTATCTACTTCTAAGTAATTTTCAATTTTTCTTTGATAATTTCAGGAAAAGTATCAATCCAACTGAACTAAAATGTTTCAATTGTGCGTGACTATAATAAAGGACACAAATCACAGACACTTTTGACTAACATTATATGATTGATATTTGCAGGCAAAACTGTCATATGTTTTTCAAATTATTGTACTTTTATTATCCTTTGATGATTGACAAATAGCATGTTGATCTTTTTCTTGCTTGTGTCTTTTTGATAGGGAGAAGTGTGTTTTGTGGTAAACTTAGCGCTATACATTTTCCTTGCTGGATTTTTTTAGGTAACATTTGAAAATTTTCCTTTCAACTCAAACGTTTAATGTTCATCACTTTTCTCAAATTTACTTTCGCTATCATGATTAATATGCATTATTTCTACAGGTTCTTCCTTTGCTTGATCGGTTTCAACTTCCTTCAATAGAGATCACAGAGGTCCATTTCTTTTTTTATATTCTGTTCATTCACATTTATAATTTATGATATGTCGTGTAACACAGCAATCAAAATCACTGAGTTGCTTACAGGGGAAAAATGTAGCATGTTCATAGAAAATATTTTGGAACAGAGATGGTTGCGAGGGGAACCCAGACAAAACAAGTACTTTAAGATTGTAAAAAAAATGCTTGTCACTCCCAAAAATGAGGCAGGTATGTGAAAAATACATTTTAGTTCCCATGAGGACTGTCATATGGAAGGATACTGTCAAGGTCATTGGCAACAAATAAACAGTTTTGCCTGAATTAACGATTTCGTGATCATGGGGTGACTCTGTGCCCAGCGCACCCGCGCGCGCGCTCCCGGGTTATAAATGTCTCCAAAAATTCATAATAACTATAACTTTCAAAAAAATATTTATTTTAACATTGGTTGCAATTATATTATATGCCCATTTATTTTAAAATTAACATAGTGAAAGTGTGTGTGTTTGTTTGTTTTTCTCTCTATTTTATAAATAACAAAATACACTGATGCAATTAAATTGATATGTTACTTAAAATTAACCAATTCGTAGCAACCAGTAAACAAATATTATTTGCAATTTTAATTTCTTTTTGAGCCCAAGACAGACCAAGTTCATTCAACGAACTGCAATTCACTTTATTAAACGAAATTAATCTGAAGTTTTTAACACTTATTTTAAATTCAATTTTAAATTGGTAGAAATAATAAAAAAATTCGGGTGATATTCGTTATATATATAACATCTCCCACTCATTATTCTTTATTCTCAGAATTAAATTATTTTATGTTTTCTCTGCATTTATTTAAGTATAAGAACTCCGGGGCTAACGAAAATTCTAAAATAATGAGACTGCTATCAGCTGATAAATATGGAGAAAATGCGTTTCTTTTACACAGTGCATCAATTTATAAATAAGAGATTGATTTCAGTATTTTATAGTTCTCCCCTATTTTGATCTTATGAATTGATATTTTTAAAAAATTAGGAATTTTGAGGAAGACTGTTTTCTAACTGTATAGAGATGCAATCCTCTCTTGGTCAGATTATTCTATGTTTTTTTTGTAAGTATACTTAATATGAAGAGAATTTAAGACTCATGCAATTTATGTGTTATATTGTGTGCGTGTGATGAAAAACTGCAAAATTAAATTGTAGTTTTTAAGATATACACGAGGTTTGGGGTATAAGTCACGGCAACTATTTTTTTCTTGTAGATATGTGATCGGATCACAAACGTACATGTGTCGTGTCGAAGTTCTGCAGGCATAGTGTGTATGCAGAGTATAAAATGGTTCTGTGATAGCTGGTAGTAGCTTAGTGAGGGCTGTGAAATCAGTCAGTTGGTGAGTGTCATGTCAGATGGAAGTAACCCGTGTTGAGCAGCGCGCTTACATCGAAGTAGCCGTTCTCCGAGAGAGAAATGCGATGGAATGTCACAGTGCATTAGTGGAAACCCTTGGGAATAAATGCCCTACCATACCGTACAGTAGCACGGTGGATAGAAAAGTTTCAGCAAGGACGTGTGTCAACCAGTGATGAGCAACGTTCGGGACGACTGGTCAGTAAGTGCAGCGGCTTGGCACGTGCCGTCATCGAGAAGCTCATGGATTACATTAAGGGTTATGGACTACATAAAGGGTCTATAAGCCCAGGTTTGTCATGTCAACTTTATGTGTACTGTGTTCTTCTTTTGCACCGTGAAGGCCAGATTGCCCTGTATATACTACCGTAATAAATTAGTGTGTTACGATATTTCAGTGGTATTCATTGTCCACACATGTAGTTAACACCTTGAACTGTCGTCTGTATATGTCACATTTTCCAAACGGACTGGTATCTCCAAGAAAAAAAATAGTTGCCCCATGACTTTTACCCCAACCCTCGTATGATTTTCAATTTTTTTCTGCTTTTAATTTCTACAATTTGAAAACGAAAGTACTAATTTGAAATCAACACATATTATACTTATAATTTTGTATGTGTTAATGCTTCAGGAACAATCTGTGGTTTTGTTTTACTTTTTTAAAAAGCTGAGGCATTTCATATAAAATACAAGTAAAATATTTCCACAAATATTAAGAGTTTTATGAATGACAATAAGGTCATGCATTAGGTACATAATTTGTAGAGCATTAAAGTAAATTATGAACAAACAGTAATTACTTTGTAAAGGGTACTTCAACTAATCGTAAAGGGGAAATTCTTTCAGTAAATTGTTTGATTTGAGAACCTCTTTCTATGAAGGAACTCGGACGCATGTAAATGAATATTAAAACTCTTTAAAGTTAAGTGAAACGAGCTCAGGAGGAAGTTAGCGAATCTTGGATGGTGCTATAGTTGGGTTATATTTGTGAAAGCTACCTTTTGGAATATATCTACGTATCTTGGCATAGGACTCGGAGCCTTATTATCATTGCCAAAATCACTACAAACTTTGGTAACTGTGGGACTATCTTTCTTCCTCTACTCACGATAAGTAAAATTTATTGTTATTATTAATTAGTGCTGACTAGCTCCCGTTAGCTAGTTGCAACCGTATTAGATTTTAAATTGAAAATAAAAGCTGTTGGGGGGGGGCTTTTAAATATGACCTCCGGTTGCAACTTATAATAACGCTAACTCAGATTCACCACAACTTTTTTGGCTAACATATTTTTCCCATTTAACCAAACATTACATATGAACAATTTTATTTAATGAAAATATTTACTTATTTTAAACAATTAAAAGTGTAAAAAACACTTTTTCAAAAATAAAAAACACTACTTTTACCGAAGCTTTTTTTTTCCTAAATGGGTAACAAACGTGTTTTCGTTTGAAATGGAGAATAAAATAATGTGTATGGTCTCCTCAACTGCCATACAGACATTATGTTTACATTATGTTTTATTGTTTTGTAATAGATTTTTTTGCTTTTTGAACTGTCATTTTGATCTAGATAAGAAATATCTTTTTAAAATACTGATATCTTTTTCTGTACATTTCAGTAAATTTCCCCATTTAATTTATTAATATTTTAACAGTTACTTGGTAAAAGAATACATTCTCAAATTGTGCTCAAATTTTTATTAACAAGAAATAAACGTTAAAATTATGCTTTTTAGCTAACATTACATATTTTATCTATATTTATTCATAATAGCCAGTCTTTAAATGGAAAAAATAATCATAGAAATAAATAATAATTTGATATTCATTTTTTTTTTTTGCATGGTTGCATTCTTAAATACCTTTTTTGTTCCTAAAATTGATGTTTCAACAAATTACGATATTATTTTGCCTTCACTATAATTTGTACATATTAAGGCAAATGACTTAAAAAATTTTCTTAATTCAAATAATTAATGATCATGTTCACTGACTTCATTATAAATGCTTCATTGGATATCATATTTATGTTATTAATATTTTTCTTGGAATTAATTTTTATTATTTTGTTTTAGTTGCTAATCTATTTATTTTGAAAATACTATGCTTCGGAAAAATTAACTAATTAAATTATTCCTCATTTTTCGGCTTATTTTTCTTTTAAATGATATAATTATTTTCTTTACACAAACATTTTTACATCTCTATCCTTTCACGAAACACAATTAATGCCAGAATCTGAGCTAAAACAACCCTCTAAAAATAATATTGCTGATTCTCACATTATCATGAATCTAAATCTAATAAAAATATATTTGCTTATTCATCGCATCAAACCTGATTTCTCGTTAATTTGTCATTTTTTTTTTTAATTTTGAGGCGTAATTCAGTTAATTTGAGATGATAAAACAGCCATGCTTTGACAACACATGACCAGCTGTTGATGTCTAATTAAATTTAAATGTCTGAAAAAAGGAAACAAAACTTCATTTAGAAAAATTTTCATGGGGTAATTATTCGCGGAAATCAGTGAACTTTTTCACCTACTAAGTGAGCCACTTAGAATTTTCTATGCGTCAATTTACTATGTAATGAGTGACTGTTTTGCTAATAAATGTAAGTTGCTAAGACAACGCGCCTATTGTAACGTCAGGTAGACGCAAGATATTCATTTAGTTATGTAATCGATCCGTTTTTCCAAGTAGAGCCTGAAAAGTTCAAGAGCAAAGTAAGATTTCCCAGCGTCAATTATGATTTTACGAATTAAATAGAACTCTTTCGATTATCTCATGATTCTCTTGTTAACTATTTTAAAAATTAGAGTTGGAGAATTTTTTAAAAATCATACATTAAACTATGAAAGTAAGATTTTAGTTGTTTTTTTTATTGAAATTCTAATTCTGAAATATGAAACGTTAGCTTAGAACAAGCTTATAATATTAAAAACTTTACAATGGTGCAGCCCAAATGTTGAAGAAAAGATCTCTCTAAAAGAGATTTCCTATTGGATATAGCTCGGGTTTTTAGACTTGCAGTCTATAAAGTATTCAAATATTTTATTTATATAATATTATTAAATATTCCTCAGAATTGTAATTAAAAAGAACTTTTGTTGGAAAAAATACGTAAACGAATCATCATTTCTGAAATAAGATAAAACTATAGTTATGGTAAAAAAAATATAAATTACTTTTTAAATCTAAGAATATATGGAAAACAGTAAGAATATCTCCAAGGTTAAAATTTGTTCATGATATATTTGACACATATCAAATCCTTTTACCTAGAAAAATTCAAAACATTTTTTTTTTCTTCAAAATTTTACATGGAGAGAAAAATTTAAAATTGTACGCAATACAATCCTATCTTTCCAAAAAGAAAATCATCTATATGCATAAGAAAGAACTTCGTGATGGATTCATGAATTCAGAGTATATTTAAATTTTCACATTTTTCTAAACTAAAATTTTATGTGCAGACTCTTAAAGAAAATGAAACGAACTTACAGCCGCCATGGTACGGTTTTTTTTTTCCAAGCAAAATTTTAACTCTAAGCCGTACGCTATAATTAATAACAAATCAAACGAACTTCAAGTCTTCATACTATAGTTACTTCAGACTAATTACCAAATTAATAAATAATATATGATCACTGGTTTTATTATTCATTAAAGAAAATAAGAAACATCGTGACAAACTTTATGCCATAAAGAAAGTGACTTTGAATGTAAATTTCTATGTGTGTATATAAATGTACTATCATGTACAAAAGTAAACTCATAAAAAATTCAGCAAATAAATTATTAAAGATGTAGCTTTTAACAGTCGTCTAAGAATACTAACAGAATATTGTTAGTATTATTTATTGTTATTTATAATTAAATATAACTGGACAAAATGAAAATAGAGATATAAACGAACATGATTCGAAAATTAGAAATAACAGCGAAAAACACAATCCAAAGAAACAACTATATCTCATCACTGAGTGCGTAAATGAGAAACAAAGATTTTTATGAGAGAAATGAAGAATTATTTTTAGCAACATAAATTATTCATAATTTTAATTTTTTTTTTTTTTTTTTTTTATTTTCATTGATACTTAACATACTAAAAATATAGCCGTAAACAACAAAAACTTGTTTTTAAGTCAAATATGGAGACACATCTATTTCTAAATTTATTTCATTTTAATAATGAATTACGTTTCTATAAATATTAAGCAATGATTATATTAATGCAACTTGACGCGTACTTAGTCGAATTAATAAAACTCATAATGAATTATTAAGTTAAATGCGCTGCAAAACAAGCATAAAATCTTTGTTAATTCGAAAAGCGTGAGTTAATTTCCCGTTGTGAAAATGACAGTTGCCACGTTAAATGGACATATAATTAACTTTTCTCGCCATTTTTGTTTTTAACTAAATGGTGCAACAATATCACTTGATAAATTAAGATTCAAATATACAATCAAGAAGAGGAGGAAAAAGAAAAGGAAAAAAAAAAACTTCTACCAAACATCGAACTTTATCGAGCATCTACAAAGCGCATGCTTCTCTTTTAAATAACTCAACGGCTAACTAAAGGATTTTTAATTACAAGCCTAAGTGAAATAACAGAAAATACAACAAAAGAAAGACTTCACATAACAAAAAAGGCAAAATGTCAAACAAGAAAAAATACAAAGATATTAATGAATGAAAATCAACAAAGAAAAACCTCGTGTCACAAACAAAAAACGAGGCATAATACAAATCACAGTTTACTTACAGTTCTCTTGTTTGACGCTCATAGCCGGCGCTGTTCGGCTTTGGCTACCAGGTATAAAACTGGCAGTTTCTGTCCGATCGATGTAATGAGTCACAGGTAGAGATCCAGCTGCTACTCTGACGTCACAGATCTAAAATCCTCCCTCCCCTTTCCTAAAACGAGGGGAGAATCCCCTACAGCCCCACTGTTTAACAACAGTCTACTTCTAGAGCTCTTTAAACACAGTAGTGGATATTTTAAATAAAAAGAAAAAAACTAAAAATAAAACTTTTAATGTTGGGGGGAAAAAACACTTAACGTTTTTCAATGTAAGTATTGACTAGGGATTCTTTGCGGAAATCAAATGATGTTTGAAATTTTATAATATTCGCTCTAAATATTCTTGAAGTGCTGAGCAAACGTTCTGCGGACATCGCACTCAGATAGTCAAAATAAAATTACTGTTTGATGATGATAAAACTCATTCTTTCACCTTTTTATGAATTTTGTTTTTTCTTTTACTTTTTTCTGCTTTGAACATCTCACTTTTCAAACGTAAAACGCGCATGTGCTTGCTTATGTGTGTGATGCGATGATTATATAATTCGTAACTGTTTTCAAATTTACTAAAGCCGTATGTGTATTATAAAAACGTATTTGAGATAAATTTTAATCCCATTTTGAAAATTTAAATTCACGTTACACTATTCCCTGGCTTGGTATTGAAATCTGGAAGAATAAGAAATTAAATTTATGTGCATAAATAATAAATACAAATAAGAATAAAACTAGAAACATTTTTCTTCATGACATTCCTACTTCCCAAGGTTTATAAGTTGCCTTTTTAGCCCAGGATCACTCGACCGGGGTGTTTTGTACACCCCAGCAACAAAATAAGCCTCCTCTGTTTCAAAGCAGGATGCGCAGAGCTGCGATTTTTCTTTAACTGCATATTACAGGACAAAAAATCTTCATCTCAGAGGCATTCATGCTTACTCGGACAATTGGATCAGAAAGAATTTCAAAACTTCATCTGAAGTGTTGAGATTCCTTTCCCCCCGGAAATGGATTATTTTATATGTATTTTCTTGAGTCATCAAAAATAGAATATAAGTTCTTCCAATCTTTCTATGTTTACAATTTAGTCATTTATATTTATATATGTACTTTCATAAACAATATTTATTAAATTATTTCCATGAAAAAATAAATGTACGCAGTTCACATAAAAACTTTTCAGAAATTATGGAGTGAATGTTTATTAACGTCGCACTCTGAAGCAACTCTAGGATTGATGGCGGACCTCATAATTTTGACCCATGGTCAAGTGACAAGGACTACACCTGAGCTGCCCCCCCCCTCCCTTCTAACTTCCAAACCACCCCAATGGGACGACTTCGACACGATAGATATCACGTGCATCAGGTTCTCTACACGACTAGTGATACTAGGCTCAAACTCATGACTCTATGGCCACACACAATTCTGTCACTACGACCACTAGGTACAGAAATTAATGCACAATCAGCATCGGAGAGAGAGCAATAGCAATTTCATCATCTACTAGATACTGTATAGACTGATTCTAAAGATTTCAAGGATTTTGTAATTTTGGAGGAAAAATATAACACCATATTGAGCATTCTTATCATTTCACGGATTCAGAACAAACATTTTAAAAAACCTCTGAACAAGAAACAAGAAATGAAGTTCTGCAAAACGAATATGTAACCTGTAGCCTCTGAGAATATTTTGTCGTCTTTTAAATACAGCAGGAATCACTGCATCAATTGTTCATCAGTCTGTTTTCTCCTATTCCTAACATATTCTAAATTAATTAGAGTATAGAGGGATGGATCTTGTGCAGTTGCATTGTGATTCAAGATCGGAGCTCTCGGCTCTAAGCAAAAAAGTAAAAAGAAGCCTTACTGACACAAAAAGTGGTAAAAAGAACTTTGAACCTCCAAAAAAGTGCAATGCACTGTTTATTTTTGGTGAAAAGATATAAAAACTGTTTTTTACATTCTTTATAAGAAAAACGTGTGCTTGTGAAACATATGAATGCAATCAGGTCTGAATGTTTCAGGAACAGACTAAAATAATTTTTTACTGTGCTTTATTACAAACTAAGTATATTACTAATAAAAATGTTTCACCAATGCTTTATATATTAAACAAAATTATATATTTTTAACTGCAAATGTTGTAGGTTTACTTTATATTAATATTAGATTCATTTGTGTTCGAAATGAATTTCCTAATTACATTTGTTTAATTTAATAAACATCTTGTACTTTAAAAAAATATATAGCACAATTAACTCAAAAAAAGTTTTAATAAAATAAATGTGCAAAAAGTTCTGTGTATTCTCAATACCCCACTAAAAATGACGTATCAAGTTGCGAGTGATCGATACCTTGTTGAGAAATATTCTTCAAAATTTAAGGAAAAATATTGCGTTGTACAACGCGCGCACTCTTTTTTGCATCTTAAAATAATATCGTGCGGGTTAGATATTCTTATACGTTTTTGCTTCTGGAATAGTCATATGTAAGAAAATCG
>BMAV01024594.1:501850-518059 GCA_019973955.1 Trichonephila inaurata madagascariensis
GGCAACATCCGGTATATAACTCGGATTTTACGGTAGTCAAATTGAAGAAAAAAGAATTATGCACAGTATTGTTCTCTCACATCAGTTTTAAAATAAAAATACTATATATATTATTATTTAAATATATTTTCCAATTATTTAAAAGAATTTCAAACAAAACTAAAAGATAAAATACAAACTAAAAGATTTTTTAATCGATTAAATAATAGTAGTTACAATTGTTTGTTATGCGCGTGGTAACTGAGCAACACAACATCAAGTGACAATATAATATGCAAAGTGAATGCTGAACACTTTATATTAGTAACATACATTTTTAACGAGATGTCCACCTGGTTTAAAATTTAAACTGGTTAACACGAGATTGTGCGATCCAAAAGTGTTAAAAACGTGTCTACATGGCGTGACACACAATGCCAATGAAAATTTCAATGGTGGTTTTATTTTTTTTTAACATAGTTCTGTGAAACAAAATTTTATTGAGCTACAATCTTAAATATCAAGCGCCTACATAAATGTCCTTCAGTTTAATGAAGGTCTACTCATTTGTTGGAAGTTACGAATAAATTGCAATTAATATTCGTAGATTTGTGCTTCTTATATTAGAACTTAATAGCTATCAATTTATCAAGGATACAAAAAGAAACATTAATCATCCTTTACAAAATTGCAAAAGAAAAAAAAGCACATGCTCAGTAAAACAGAAAAAAGTTGTAGTAAGAAAAAGATAGGCTTGGCATATTAGCTTGGTAAATTTTAAACTATATTGTGAAGGGTATATAATAATCTCTTTTTACTAAAACAAAAAACTTTAAATGTATTTTTCCCAAAATTATTATTATTTTTTTTTGAAAGAAAATCTTTACTTTTTTACATAACATTTCAAGAAGAAACAAAGAGATAATTGTACGAACTTTTCAAAGAATACTTCTTATAATATTCTATATGCCTAAAATTGCTTATTTGGGTTAAATGTTTTTCATTTAGTGTTATCTATGAAGAAAAAATTGAAAAAAATTCTAACATATCCATATAAGAATGTATAATTACTATTTGTTTTCTTTTGCATTTCAATATTTCTTTCTGGTTTTGGATCATTTTGAAGAAATTATATTAAATATATTGCGTATAAAGAAAATTAAGGTAATTACATTAGAATTTTTCGCACGGTGTTGAATGCTTTAGTTAAAATTATCTAAAATTTCATTTAAATCAGCCAACTTATTTAGACAGTAAAATACATTTATGTTCAAATTTCTTGTATATTTTTATATTCTTTTTTGTTATTCTTCCTTAAAATGCACTAACTTTTCGAAAAGTTTTTTTTAATTGATCCAAATATAGAGTCACAATTTTCATTTTGAAATATTAAGACATATATTTATTTATTAATTCTTCGAAATACATATGAGGAATACATTCATGTACGCGTACGCACTCTTACAACTTTATAAATAATTTAGCTTGGTTTGAATTATCGTCTTTGTAGAGAATTTTTTATTTTAACTAGTTTTTTAATTTTGAGAGAGGGCTTGAACTAACATTGCACTAGAAATTATGCTAGAATTATTAAGAATGAAGGAGCTTCCTTTTTCCGAACAACGATTAAGGATCAAGAATCGCATCCATATGTTAGTGTATATACCTCTCCCCTAATACCCCTTCATCTTCTCTGTAGCCACAGTAGGCGAGTTGTCATGATCACGAATTTGGAATCTTCGTTGTTTCAGTCGAATCGTGCTTAAGTATTCTAATGCCACAAAAGACCTGCCATGTGCAGGGGCTGATGCACGAAAATCAGTCGTGACCAAAATTCTCCCATTGGCGTGAGTAAGTGAGTGAATATTAACGTCGCACTATTCAGCTAATCGAGGGCTTTTGGCAACGGAACTCGTAATTTTGAATCATAGTCAAGTGACGAGAACGGCACCTGAGCTGGCACCTCCTCTCCTAATTTCCACACCACACAAACGGGAAGACGTTTGAGATTCGACAGATTTAACGTGCATCGCCACCCTGCATGGCTGGCCTTTAGTGGTACTATGCTCGAACTCATGATAAGCTGGCCACGAGTCCTTTTCCTTGACCACTAGGCTACCGCGGTGTAGTGATCGTAGTGAGGAAGTTTAAAGAGTGAGGAGTCACTTCAGAGTTGTTGAAGAGTTTCAGTGTGTGTGTGTGTGGGGGGGTTATACCGTTCACCACAGGGCGCCTTTTCATCCTTACACGGTTATCACTTGTCCCCAAAGCCAAACGGGATTCATCACTGAACGCTACGTTTTGCTGATTTGTGGCATTTCACGTCGCTCTGGCTTGGTACCACTGTAGACAAAGTCGCTGGTATTTTGGTTTTAAAGGCAGTTCACGAAAAGAACACTTGGATTGCAGATTTGTTTCAGCAAGTCGTCTGGAAATAATTTGAGGAACAACTGGCAGCTCTCTACATCTGTTTGTATCGTGGGACGAGTTCACTGTGAAAACCACGAGGGCTTGTTGCACGATCCTTCGACCCTCTCAACTCGTTGCTCTAGATCTAGTTCTCCACACACGTGGGTACTATCTCGTCTCCATTGCTCTCAACATCGTCACACTCCGAAGGATCAACATAGCGAGTAACACGGTGCGTCGATAACTTTGTGGCTTTCATGCCGATGATCAACCCTCTCTCAAACTCGCCTATCAGCGCGTCTTTTCACGCGTCTACCAGGTATTCTTCCTGTACTAAAGACCTCCTAGTGTCGGAATATGATTGTTACGTTTTTAAATCTTACACTATTCCCACACACAGTTGATATAGAACTCACTTCCTGACTGCAGTGATACTGTAGGACAGGGGTGTCAAACTCGCGGCCCAACCAATATATCAGTACACAGAAATGTATAATAAAATAACAAAAAAAAAATAGGAAAGATAGTATCAAAGAGGAGACGCCAATTGTCAGGGCATAAACATTAATTTCTTCTTGTTTTTCTTATGTATCTTTATTATAATATATTATTCGAAACAAACCTACGTTTCTATGAATATTGATTTTTTTGCGGACCACCTAAAGTTAAACCTTGTTTTTGTGGCCCAAGTTAGCCCTTAAGTTTGACACCCTTGATGTGGCCAATGTGTATTGGCCACATCAAGGATGTGCACAAGGGTGTGCATCATGCTCATTGGCCCGCCTAACGAATCCTTATCATATATTCGACATCTTTCAATTGCTTTGCAAAGTTTCACGATTGTGGTTCATTTCCTTCTTGGGTTGCTATCTTCAATGTTCCTGAGTATACATATATCAGAAAGAAAGAAAAAAAAATATTAATGTTTATTCTTAGCAGGAAGTCATGACGTCAACTAAACAAAAGATTAATCTGAAATTCATCAAATAAAAAATAAGAGTTTTGACGCGTATTGACGGGGCTAAGCCATATTTTGTGACAAACACTATCATTTTTTTTCTTTGTTGCAGGGAGAAATGTGTTAATTATATATCTGAATTGACGATATATATATCTGTTGAACATCTTATTGTTGCAAGTAAATTTGAACACATTGTGTGTGTGAGACAGAGAGAGAAGAAAGAGAGAGTGCGTGTGTGTCATCATTTATTATTTTTAAATCGACATTTGCTTATATCTTTTACATAACTTTATATTTTTGAAACCAAGTAATTCCACTTTAAGTAATTTCTGTTAAACTTGCCTTCTCCAGTAAAAAGGGAATTTTTGTTGACTAAGTGCTAAATACGGGGTGGCTGTTTCCCGGAGGGAAGGTGTAGCTTTAAACCCTTTGAGATGATGTCTTCTTGGGCTTTGCGTCAATAGCACTCTGATTGAATCTAAGCACGATGTTGTTAATAAACATTCAAACTTGCAGTTGAAGATTTCTAGATTGATTTTTAGATTTATATTAACTTATTGAAGAAATTAGATGTTTATAAGAAAAGTCTCTTAAACCAAAAATAGTTTATTTGCTTGTATATTTTAAGAGATTTTTAAAAATTTGGATCAGTAATAAGTGAAACTTCTTGCTATCTTGCTCATCATCAAGTAGTGAAACGTAATTTTGGATGATATTAGGATAAACTTGCAACAAATAAAAGTTTACCCACATAGAATATATATATATATATATAAAACAGGAAGTTTTGAATTTTTGAAAATGTTTGGGAATTTTTACTCTATATTTTTTTAATTTTTAATCTCTAATTAAGTGAAATACAATCATGGACAAAAAAAATTAGCACACCAAGAAATAATAGCGGGATCGTAATGAAACTTGGCATGAAGGTGCATGTCGGGCAGATATGCAAATGATTATAAGTGCAGCGTGATTGCGCATTACGTGTAGCCGGTAGAGAGTGTTTAACTTCGTTCTCCATGGAGTATAAAACAGGTAACCAAAGCTTGTTTGAGTGTGCTGAATCGTTCACAAAGCAAGAGCTGAGGTAGACATGCCATTACGCCGTTTTCAAAGACAATACGAGCCGCTGTCGCAGTTTAAGAGGGGGAGAATCATCGGCATGATGGAAGCTGGGTGGTCAGCTAGGCGAGTAGTTCGTCAATTAGGCAGCTCTAATTGTGTTGTTAGGAGGTGTTGGGACCAGTGGATCCGAGAGATGTCATTTACACGAAGACCAGGCTGAGGATGCCCTCGACAGACCAGTTGTCGAGAAGACCACCACATCATAAGAAATGCACGCGTACAGCCAACTACTTCATCGGCCGCCATCCAGACACAGGTAGAACCTTCACTAGAGGCTCCTGTGTCTTCTAGAACCATACGAAGGCGCTTGACTGAAGGACATTTGGGATCGCGGCGTCCATTACGTGTGCTGCCCTTGACTCCCACCCATCAACACTTCCGTTTGGAGTGGTGCCGCGCAAGAGGAAACTGGACTGCAGCAGAATGGAACCAGGTCGTCTTTAGCGACGAATCCAGATTCAATCTCAACAGTGATGAAAATCGTGTTCGTGTGTGGAGACCCCGTGGTGAACGCTTCAATCCTGCCTTTGCTTTACAGCGACACACCACTCCCACAGCTGGTATGATGCTATGGGGTGCCATTGCCTACAATACACGGTCATTCCTAGTATTGATACGTGGCACCATGACAGCCCAGCGATATGTCCATGACATCCTGCAACCACATGTGTTGCCACTCGTGCAATGGCTCCCAAGAGCCATTTTTCAGCTAGACAATGCTCGGCCTCCCACGACAAGGGTGTCACAAGACTGTCTCCGCACTGTTACTACCCTTCCTTGGCCTACCCGATCCCCAGATTTGTCTCCAATCGAGAATATCTGGGATCATTTGGGACGGCGAGTTGGGCATCCCAAGAGTTTGAACGAACTAGAGGCAAGGTTACAGCAAATAGGGAACGAAATGTCTCAAGACATCATACAAAACTTGTATGCATCAATGCCCAATCGTATCAAAACGTGCATTCGCGCTAGAAGGGGCTCAATAGGGTATTAAATCCTCCGTTCTTTTGTCTATTTCTCTGAAATAAATTATCCTTTTTCTTTGATTTTCTAATCATTTACTTATATCAAAGTAGTCATTACGTATGTAAAATTTCGTTTTATTTTGACGATTCCTTCTTGGTGCGCTTATTTTTTTGTCCATGAGTGTAGTTTCTTTGACCATATTAATCAAACTGCTATAAACATTTACAAGAATTTCTTTATGCAAAGGCCTTATTTTTTATTTCAAAATATCTAAAGGATGCTGAATCGTAAAATATTTTCGCTGCCTATAACAAAACTGCAAAAGCTTCAAAAGAAGTTCTATAAAACTTTTAGATAAAAATATAAAGTGTACTAGCATCCCAATGTGTGATTTTACTTTGCTACTTTTCTGTTTTAGAACAACGACCCCTTTAAAGCAAATTTTTGGAAAAAACTGTAACTTACTTTTAAAAGAATTATTTGCATGTGAAACATTTATCAGAGACATTTTGAGACGAAAAGCGATTTTATTTTCTCGTGCAGGAAAGGTTATTCACCTCCCTCATTGCGAAATAAATTTTAAATATAACTTAAATATTTTATTTGATCTGATCTGATTTTTATTAACGTTGCTGCATTCTGAAGCTACACTAGGGTTTTAACTTGAATTTCTGACCTGTCTGCACGGAAACAAAGACAGTATTTTTTTTTTTAAAAAAAAGAAGTCTGTAACGTAGTAGATCAATGAACAACAGAAGAATTTTTTTTTAATATTACACTGCTTGAGAATTGCTAAGGAACAGTTACGTTTTTCGCAATAATTAAGAATGGACAATGATTGAAGAAATGAAATTAAGTACACATTTAGTAGGGGCGATGTGCATTTATTATAGTGCAAAATGATACAGATATCGAAACATCAGAAAATTAAAAACTTAAAAATAAAAAAGATGCTCCTTGGATGATTTCGAAACAGCCACAAAACATTGATCTTCAGGTCAGAATGATGCAGATATGAGTACCTTATAGTAAGATGTGTGTTCACCACGGACACACACACACGCACTAAAGCACATTTTGCATCTGTTCTCCATGCTCTTCACTAAATTATCGTTTCCTCTCTCAAGACGCGGTTTTAGCTCTTCACTGAATGGGGAGGGATGGTTCTTAGCACAACACGTCTGTCAAGAGCATCCCAGGCATGTTCAATAGGATTTAAGTCGGGAGAGTAAGCAGGCCATTGCATATGAAGAATATTCTCGCTTTTCTCAGTTGTCCGATACCTCAACACTTCTGTGTGGCCATGCATTATCGTCCATAAACAGAAAGTTTAGACTTACACAGCACCCCTAAAATACGAACATGATCCAGAATAATCTCTCTGCAATACCGTTGTGATGTAACGCTTTCTCACTCAAAGATGTGAAGCAGTGTTCTGCCATTGTGCGTGATACCTGCCTACACCATCACGCCTGGGCTGTACCGATCACGTTCACAAACAAACTTTTGTGCATAACGTGTTCCACGCTCTCTCCACAGCAATTTTTGGCCAGAATCACTGGTCACACTGAAACGAGATTCATCGGAGAACATCACTCTAAGCCAATTTTGGTGATCCCAGCCAATATGTTCCTTATACCAGCGTAATCTCTCTCGACAATGGCGTTGTTGAAGCGGGATGCAATGGACACTCTTCCAAGCATACAAACCAACTTGGTTTAATAGCCGTGAGATGGTTCTTGCTGAAACATGCGTACCGGTAGGGGTAAAACAAGCAGGTCAATTGAAAACTTACAGTAAAAAAAATTTAACAAATTGTCGTTGGAATGAAAAAAAAATGGCTTATCATAATCCTTTAGATCAGTGCTCCGCAACCTTTTTATCACCGCGGACCGGTCAACGTTTGATAATTTTACCGCGGCCCGCTGAGGGTGAGACACGCTGATTGTTTATATTTTAGATTGTTTTGATTTAACAATTTTAATTTAGTTACATTTAAATATGCCTTATAAGAATAAAATATAGTTACACCAAAAATGAATAAAAGTGATTTAACGTGGAATATAAAGTGATTTCCGTGGAAAGTTGCACAAATCCGAGAGAAAGGCACCACTTTAAATAAAATGGCAATAGTTTAATATTCTTTAGGCGGACCAGCACCATTTGATCCGCGGCCCGGTATCGCTTCCTGGACCGGGGGTTGCGGATCCCGGCTTTAGATGATTCCTTGAGATGGAGAGCCGTTTGCAGACTTGAAGCTTGCCGGGCTCAAGCGAAGGTGGCCCGAAAGTGGTCTCTTGGGAGTGAAATTAATTCCAAACAAGTGGTACTGTCACCGAGAAAGTTGGCCGAGGTTATACAGAGCATCGACATCTGCACAGGATCGCTACTTGACCTTAAGCGCACGACGACATATGCGGACAACGGCTTTTCAGCTTGCTCAGGACCTTACTGCTGCGTCAGGAAGAAGAATTTCCTAGCAAACACAAAACAGCCATCTTGCAGAGACTGCTCTTTACGCCTGGCGCCCAGTCTTGTGTGTCCCTTTTACTGCATCCAGCAGGAAAGACAGGATATTGTGGAGCCCAAAACATCAGTCGTGGACATCACAAGAATGAGGGCATGTTCTTTTCAGTGATGAATTGAGATTCACCAGGCAAAGCGATTCTTGTAGAGTCTTCATCTGGAGAGAAATTGGAACTCGATTTGATCCCTTCTACTTATTAAAAATCGACAGATTTGATGGTAAAGGAATCCTTGTGTGTGACGACATAATGTTAAGCAGTCGTAAGCCCCTGTACCTTTTCGATGCGAGAACTGTCAACTCACAGCGCTATAGGGATGAGATCCTGCAAGCTTATGTGAGGTTTTCCTGGGTACTTTGGGCCCAAGCTACATTTTTAACGACGAAAGTGCGTGGCCACACAGAACTCACATTGTTGATGAATTTCATGAAGGGGCAGATATTCGTCGTATGGATTGACTCTCGAGGTCTTTGGATTACATAACTATATTGAATATGCTTAGGATAATCTAGGACATAGGTTCCTAACCTTTTTTGAACTGGCGCCCCCTTTTCTAGTGAATATTTCGATACCACCACCCTCCCACTCCAGAGAAATAATACACGATGAAAACCAGAATTAAATTTTAAAAAATATTCCATTGCTCTAATAGAATATATTTTTCTAATTTAGTTTTTTTTTTCCTAAGACCCTCAAATTCTTTTACTTACAAATCTGAAATAGCTATTCCCAAGAATATATTTAAATGTGCAATATTATATATTTTAGTCGTAGATAGGATATTGTTGGAATTGAAACGCTACTGACTTTCTTCTTTATTTAAAAGAGAGGAATAAAAGTTTTAGCTTATACCGGTTATAAGGACTGGCTGGGGTTTTGATGATACGAAGTAATTTATAATAAACTATTGCTTTCTAAATAAATTGACAGTTTCGGCCTTTAAAGAATCGCACGTTAATTACTGGTTCCCATTTTTAATTATATTTCTTGGGTAATATATGAAATGAAATGCAGTGGGCGAAACATTTTTCCTACTGCTCACAGACTGCTTGAAAAGTATTTTTGTTAACATTTAAAGACATTAAATTTTTAACTTGACTAATGAGAAGGTTGGATTTGATGCATTTTAAGGAGTTTGTTAATATCAGGCTCCATTTTACTTTAAAAGAATTTAAGTTGCTGTGCTCAGTAACATGGACCCAATTTCTCTTTTTGATTACTAATGTTGCTACAGCACTAAATCCACATTCTGCTAAATATGAAGATGGGAATGCTATCAGAAATGTTGAAAAACCAATAATAATCCTGGGTACAGTTGCAAAATTAACTTCTGCGGTCAAAATTCTTGGTAGCCATCCTTGAATTTAATTTTTAATTCCTCATTTGTCGTCAGTTCTATTAGTTCTCTAACTGGGATAAGCCCTTACCTTATGTTAATTGTATGTATTTAAATTTTAAATACATACAATCAACATAAGGTAACCAGTATTAAAGTTTACTTTTGTTAGTACATAATCAGCGTGTTTTTTAGTCTTTTTTAGAGTATATTTGGTAAATCTGCCCATGCCCCTTCATGCCGTCTCAAAAACCCCTAATTTACTCTGAGTCTTTTACTGCCCCACTGGAAGCCTCAAATGCCCACTTTGAGAACCTATGGTCTATGAAAAGCCATTTCTCAGCGTAGCTTCCCACGCAGGAACTAAAAATATTTTTATGTTTATTTAAATTTAATGGAAAATAATAGAAGGGTTGAAAATAAAAATAATGGATTGTTTTTACAAAATGAAAAACATTTTTTAAACAAGTTAACGCAAGGGTTTTGTGCATCCTCCTCCCCCCCCTCCTTTTCCCCTTCGGGCATCATACGATAACACAGAATATGATTTTCTAATTTTTGCCTTGTTCAGAGGCTCCTTTGGGACCACATTTTCTTCTAGTAATTCAAATTCTCTTTCAATGGCATTAAATAACTCTTCAAGATAATTCAATGTAAAGTTTTTTAATCATGTACGCCACCGGAAGATAGTTGAAATATACTCCGGAAAATCTGGCAGCACATTTTTCTGAAACATTCGGTATTTGCCCTCATCAAGGTGTTTTGGCAGAAGATTTGGTATGATGCAGCGCTCAAATAAGTTAACTTTCATGATACCCAGATTCGCTAGTTATAAACTTCAAATCCGCATCATGTGAAATGAGTTTATCTAATCTAATTAGAATCAAGAAATCATTACAACAATTAATCAATCTCCATTAAGTGTAAACTAAATATTTTAGTTTATTATTTACGAATTAAACACTTTACAATAATACAATGAAAAGAATTCAGAAATAACAATTGCATTTATCTGAATTTGGGCGAGGCTGGATAGGAGGCTATGGTTGGCGGGGTCCGCAGGATCGCGTAACACATGTAACACTCGTAATTACATGTTAAGAAGTAAAAGGGGTCTGTCGAAAACTTCCCGCGCACCACTTTTAAAGCCGGCCTGTTCACCTCAAATAACCCTGCGCTGCATTCCTTATTAGTGCTTCCGATTGACTGAATCCTAGAGCGCAAAGTTACAATTTTAAATAAATTTATGAGTCTAAGGACCCCTGGGGACCGGGACTGCACCCCAGTCAGAAGAATTTCAACAACATCCTGTTAAAAAAGGGAAGAATATAGAAATTACAAACGGACGGAGGCCAACCACCATGCCAGCATCCTATCAGGTATTATTATATAGTCCAATGATTCTTATCCAAACATTGATGGATAAAAGACATGAATGCCACTTTATATAACATTAGCAAATCAGACATTTACGTTTTATTTTAGACTATGGAAGCTTAAGATGAAATTTTTTTGTTGTATTGCTTTCCGATATTTTCTGAATCACATTGCATATGCAGGACTTGATACAGCCTTAAAGAGCCTATGTACAAGAATTTACATGCCCCTATATATCCGTAGCTCATAATATTAACGATAGTAAATAATAATAATAAAAAAAATCTTATTTACAAACTTTATTTTTCACATGAAAAATGAAATGTAATATAAAGTAATAAAAATAGCTTAAAGAATGTAGCTTAAATATATCTATAAGGGGTGTTCAAATGAAAATGATTCGAGGCGTTAATATATGAGATGCGTAGGGACAGAAATGAGACAGATACATAGATAGAAACAAAAATATTTAATAAGTAAAATGCATGCGAAGTTTGTTAAAAGAAATCACCCCCATGGCATTTAGGCAGGCGTCCCAATGCTCAGGTACGTTACGAATTCCGTCAACAAAGAGCGATGTCAGTTGATCATGGAACCAGTTCAGAACAGTAGCCTTTACGTCATCGTCGATCCATTAGGCTTTTTTTCAGCGGTCGTAAGATTAAATAGTCGCAAGGTGACAGATCTGGACTGTAAGCTGGAAGTTCCAGAACTTCCCACTTTTTACGGGCCAGAGCCTCGACACACCTTGGTGACACGCGGCCTTGTATTGTCGTGCAGAATGATGGCACCTGACCACGGGATACCTAGCCGTTTGTTTTAGTAGCCTTATGCAGCTAATCAAGTGTTCGGGTGTACCGTTGGGCATTTTAATGGTGATGTCTGGGTCCTTAAGCTCTTGTAATAGGGGTCCTTGCATTCCAAAAAATGCCACCAACATCACCTTTCCGGCTGACTGCTGAGCCTTAAATTTTTTGGGTCTAGGTGAGTCGAAATGATTCCATTACATATTGACGGGCTTCCCTTCCGGATGGAAGTGGTGACACCAGGTTTCGTCTCCTGCCACTATGTGCTGCAGAAAGTAGTCACCGTCATCCCTGCAGCGTGACAAATGCTGTAAACTCAGGCCCATTCGCCGTTTTTTCCGATGTTCAAACAGCGTACAAGGTACCCATTGGCAACAAGCTTTTCGATACTTCAAAATGTTGATGACAATATTATGAACAGTACCGATGGAAACGTTGAACTCATTTGCGACCGGACGAATGCTTGAGTGTCAATTTCCCTTGATTGCAGTGCCAATGTCCGTAATCAGCTTCGTTGTCACAACTTTGTGCACCTGACCGGGTAGCAGCAAATCTTTTGTCTCCTGTCAACCATCGCTAAACATTCTCGCCTACCTCGTCACCGTGGGCTTCAACACACACGTCACAAATTTTGACAACCAGGTGACTTATCGAATATTCCTTATGCAAAAAACCGTAAAACCTCTATATAAACTTGCAGTCATAGCCAGAGAAGAATCATTCAGCGTGCGTTTTTCATCGTTAGTCATGCCCTTACAAAAAAAAAAAAAAAAAAAAAAAAATATCGAGCTTTACTGGTAAAACTGTTTTATCAGAACAGCAGCAACCACTTAACTGCTCTGCGTGAATATCGTCGTTTAAAGGATCTGCGAAAAGGCCCCACATCGAAGATTGGTTTGAGGAATATCATTATGAAATTTGAAGAAACTGGGAATTTGGGTGTGCTGCCCGAAAGAGGACGGAAACCGGTTGGGACAGAAACTGTGAAAAAAGTCGCTACTGCTATGGTTGAAAGAGCCTCCAGTTCCATCTATTCTTCAGCAAATGGTCGATCAATGTCATGCAAGTTGGAGATTCCTCGGTCGGCAATACGAAAAATTCTGCGATACATTTTGAAACGGTATCCGTATAAGATTCACGTGATGCAAACGCTGAAAACTCGAGATCAGAAAACACGTCTTGAATTTGCTTGCCGATTTTTGGCGAGAATGCAAGTTGATGATGCGTGTCCATTTAAAAAATTCTATTGTCAGATGAGGCACACTTTTATTTAGATGGAGCTGTGAATACTCAAAATTGTCGCGTATGGGGGGGGGGGATTTTACCCCCAAATATACTGCATCAACAACCACTGCATTCTGATTACGTGACTGTTTAGTGTGGATTTACTGCTAAGTTTATCCTACCTTTTTTTTCTTTGAAACTCTCACTCCACAAGGTCCATAAAAGATGCTCCGTCACGAGTCCACGTTACAGTGAACTTCTTCAACAACTGGTCATTCCTGCTTTACAGGAACGACAATGTTTGCAAGCCACTATCTTTATGCAAGATGGAGCAACTCCTCACACTGGGCGTCAAGTCAAAGCACTGCTTAGTGCTGACTTTGGGGATAATCGTACAGTATCCAAACATTTTCTGGATGCATGGCCTTCTAATTTACCCGACTTAAATCCCTGTGATTTCTGGTTGTGGGGATTTTTAAAAGACCGCGTTTATAGAGGAGGAATTAGGACTTTGCCTGATTTGAAAGCTAGAATTATACTGTAATGACTTCACACAGTTCTGGGATAAACTATTTATTTCTCAGTAAGAAAATCATCAAAAAAATATTCTATCACGATTAATTAGCAAAAGGGTCCACAGATTTCGATTCTCTTTCGCTGCAATGTCTCATATCTCTCGCATGAAATAATGACTTAAATTGTCACTCTAGAGAAAAGTCCTATACATAGGATATGTAAAAAGGGGTTCAATCTCGGTAATTCTACACCGAGTCTGGGTGAGTTCGCTGGCTCTAAATCCACCGTGCAGTTGCTCCTTCGCAATTTCCACGGTTCCAAAATCTGCCTTACTTCGCGGAATCGGGTATAGCTGTATCACAAGTCTTTAGCTGGAAGGCCTCCAATTCGGTTCCCTCACGTAAGGTTTCACCGGTTAAGAATCAGCCTTGATTCGCGGACTTAATCGTTTTATTTATCACTATAGGGGCATCAAACAATTCCCTAGAGTCCAGTCTCCACAGTTCGGAATCCGCCATACTTCGCGGACTCCCTATCCTTTTCTTTCTCGCTGAAGGGGCTTTCAAACGGCTCCCTCAAATCCAGAGAGTCCTCTCCCTTCGTACTCCCTCGCTCTCCTTATATACCTCTCGTCTCTCACGATCCTTCACCTCCTAATTCCTTCTTTTTCTCTTGTTCGTCGGCCGCTTATGTCGGGGCCTATTTGATCTCTTGTTTGTAGGCTGCCTATCGGTAGTCTGTCTCCGCCTATATTGTAAGTTCTCAGACGCGCTGTCGTCATCGAATCGTGAGAAAACGAAAGCACAATGTTACGGCGTCTCTCTTTGACGGTCGGGACAGCCTGGGAATAAGGGCCAGAATTTCTGACCACCCACTTGCGAAATTCCTTCCCAGCAATTACGGAGACGTCTGGAATTTTCCCATGTCTGTCGGCACGAATCTTAACAATTAGGGGGAAGAGACCAGCTTCATCACAATACGCTATGTGGCTGAAATTCCTCGTGAGTTGCTTCGCGCTACCATTGAAAACGCTATAATGCGCTTTCAACACGTTATTGATGTCAATGGAGCACATATTGAGCATATTCTGTAATTTTTATGACCATTTGACACTTAGAAAGAGATCAGCTTTAACTTCTGTTATTTCCTACAAGAGAGTGAGATAGCTATTAATACAGAATGCAGGAGTAGTGAAGTCTCAATTGCATTGCGTTGCTTGCAGAGAAATAGGACAACGTGATTTTGTGTTTGAACGCGGGCCAATTGTAGGCGCTCGAAGTATTAGCAAAACGGCTTCACGTGAAATATTCAAGAGCAGCAGTTATTAATGTTTACAGAGGATATTTCCAAGCTGAAAACTGGGTCTCAGCATCAGGCTTGTGGTCCTCACAGGCTACTGAAAGTTCTCTCGGAAAAGAGAATTGCGAAAGTTGTCTAGTCCAACAAAAGAGTAAACGCACTTTAAATTGTGGGGAATCTTAATCAAGGAACTACTGCGAACGTCTCTGAACAAATTGTTCGCCCCGCATTACACCGCATAGGCGATGGCAGCCGAAGACCTGTTTGAAAGCCTCTGTGGTTGGCCTTGAAAAAGGACAGATATCTCCTATTTTCAAAAGAGCACAAGGATTAGACTGGAGACGCCTAGAAAAGGGTCACGTAGAACGATAAATCACGTTTTCAATTGCATCAGTAGAAGGCAGGGTGCGAATATGGAGAAAACAAAATGAAAATGTGAGCCCCATCTGCATTGCTACAATTCTTCAAGCTTGTGGAGGCAATACTATGGTTTATGGGATATGTTCCTGACATTGCATGGGTCCTTTGATTCGTGTAGAACAGTGATCTTCAAACTGTGTTTTACGGAACCCTGGGGTTTCACGAGTCAACACAATAAATACTTAACTTAAGCAATAACAGCTTCTAAATTTTAAATGGCAAGTTCATGCAGAATGTACAAGAGTTTCTCACTGAGCTATGAACATTTTAATGTCAACCAGAACAATGGATTTAAGTGAAAAATATTTCTCTACACATGGCAACAAAAAGAAAGTATAAAAATAAATTAAATGCATTTGAATGAAATGCGACTGCAGATAAATTTCAATAGACCTAGATTTCGACAATTTGTGTAAAAAAAGAAAAAAATGCGAACACATCCCAAATACTAGACGTAATGCATGGGTAAGTGACATCCGGATTACTAATTAATGAGTTAATTTTATTATATTGAAAATTTTGATAACAAATACAATATTTTTATTTGTCTTCACATAAAGTTCCTCTATAATATCTCGATCTACTTTAAATATTATTTTAAGATATATTCATTTAAGAAAGTAGAATAGGGTTCCCTGAAAACATGTTATAGTTCTAAGAGTTCCACAAGTCGAAAAAGTTTGAAGACCACTGGTGTATCGTCTGAGTGCCCAAGGGTATTATAGTGTTAACGCAGATTAAGTAAATCCTCTTATATTAATAAAGTACCTTGCCAGAGATGGATACTTTCAGCTGTGGACAATGCTTCCTGTTATACAACTGGCATTGTCCCCAAATGTTTCAAAAAGAGCATGACAGAAACTTTATCTTGCTAAGTTGGCCTACACAATCAACAGATCTCAATCTAATTGAGAATCTGTGGAATTAAATCAAACGCAGCATCTGGCAGCTATATCCAGTACCATCCTATCTGAAGGCATTCGAAAGTGCAATTCATCGGATATGGTCTCAAAAATTCTTCATATCACCTACCAAAAATACAGAGTTCAAGTAAAGAAGAATCCATGTACTATTGAGGGCAATGATTGATTGATTGAATATTAACGTCGCACTGTTCAGCTACACGAGGGCTTTTGGTGACGGACCACGTAATTTTGAACCATGGTCAAGTGACGTGGACGACACCTGAGCTGGCACCCCCCTCTCCTACCACACCAACGGGAGGACGTTTCAGCTCTCGACATATTTAACGTGCATCGCTGCCCT